>JACEGR010001605.1:0-160037 GCA_014170235.1 Listronotus bonariensis | reverse complement strand
TTCAAATAGTCATACAATATACAGGGTTTAAAAAAAATGTAATTAATCAAAAACGCAATGTACAATTGTTTTTCAGTTGGCAGCACGTTTATCAGCAGAAAAAGTACTACCCTACTAATTTAACCGACTTCGTATCTCCAATAATAAAGAAGTTAGCAATAGTGCCGACTTAAAAATGGCCACCCTGTATTTACAGAAATTTTCTGATTTTTCGTTGTCAGAACTAACTGCAACAACATTAGGCAAAATGTGACAATCAAATGTCATAGATCACTAGGAAAATTTTAAAAGCATCCGATAAAAGGCTCTTAATTTAAATGGCTGATAACTGTGTAAAACCTGTCAAACTCGACTGGTTCAATCTGGTAAATATTTTAAATCCAAAAAATACAGTATATTTGGGGCGTTAAAGGTAAGTTTTCATAAAATTTAGTTTTTTTTTTTGTGAAAGACAAACCGTTTTTTTCGTTTCCCCCTTCCGATCTTAGATCGCCTTTTACAATAGGTTTTATTCGACTAAAAAAATTTTGTTTCAAAATTTTTGACTCTAGCCTTTTTACACAATATACTATTTCCAAAGGCTAAATTTTTTCTATTCTATAAAAATATCAGTAGTGACGTTTGTCAATCAACAATACATGAAAATCTGACACTATAGTAACGTATTGTGCCGAGATCAAATAATGGTGATGAGGTGATGGGTATATTAATGTATTAATTTAACAAAAAGTTATGCCGCTTTAAAAGAAAATTAAATGTATATTTTGATTGGAACAAAATTAGAATGTGCAACTTGAAGAAAAAGCATATTTTTGCTAAGCCTCGTCCAGCAAAACGTCATAGTTCGAAAATACTCAGGGCCGTATTATCCATTAGGCTGACTAGGCTACAGCCTAGGGCGTCATGAAAAAATAGGCTCCAGACAGGGGAGTAATAGGCACTAGACAGGGGAGTGTTTAGGTTGAGTGGGTATTTTTGGTGACTAATTTCCCTGTGAATAAGGTGCTTCGGAATGAAATACGCGCGAAAAGGAGAGAATGACCTTAATTTTTTGGTCATCAAAATTTTATTTCGGGTGGTGAAGTAAGGCGCCTGGCACTCAAAATAGGCGCTACGGAGGAAACGACCTTTTTTTTTGTTCTTTAAAAATTTTTCTTGGTGGAAAATAGGCGCTTCGGGAATTCTAGCCTAGGGCGCCTCAAACAGTTATTACGGCTTTGGTGTCTCTAAAAGGTCTGTACAAAATGCTACCATAGACTTCTGGAGCCAAAATACGATCTAATGCAATCTACCTTTGTCGAAAAGTTGATGATTTGCGAGATACAGGGTGTTAAAATTTTTATTTTATTTTTATAATTTTAAAATATTTAATGGCAAGATAAGATATATAATTTTTATTCTCTTATATTTTTTGCACAAAAAAGGTTAACTTAATAAAAATTGCTAAGAGCAACCAATTATGAAATATTTTAGAATAAACGTTTTATTTCATCTTAAAAAATCCTTTGCAATCTTTTTTCACTTAGTTTTCGACTTTGACATACAATTACAAAGGTTATGTTTTTGATCTATACGTTAGCCAGTCAGTCAGTGGAAAATTGACAACTTTTGGACCTTAAGATCCTTATAACCGTTTAAGCTAGGTTCATGAAATTTTTCCATATGGATATAAATAAACATACGTGTCATGTGACGACGTTAAATACATAGGTAGTGAGTTATGTAGGGGTCAAATGTGGCATCAAGGGGTTCGTGTAATGTTACACTCGGTGCGCTTAAACTTGGCAAGATTTAAGATATTAAAAAATAATAATAATACAAGTTTAACACCCTGTATCTTGAAAACGAAGAATTTGCAGGCTTATATTACACTCTTTGTTACGCTTTATTTAGGGCACCCAGAGTAGATTTCCAGTGACGCATATAGAGCGCTCCCGAGTAGCTCAGGAGCATTTCGTTCTACTTTATGGCGTTCCAGTAACGGAAAGTGTTATGCACCTGAACTACTAAGTTTTTCTTTCCCCTTGCCCCTTATGCAACAGCCCCTCTTTGGTTTTTATGCTTCAAACGTGTTTTTATGATTAGGGATGGATTTTTAAAATGGAGTTAGATATTAAAAAATATTTTAAAGTCAAAAAGGTGAAATACTTGAAAATGTTTCAAAGTAATCTCTCTTTCCTTGTCTAAGAATGCGTTCCAGTGACTAAGTTTTTATAGCAGATCAAGAGCTTCAAGCCCTGGAGCGTGACGCACAAAAATTTTTGCGTCACTGGAAAACTATTCAAGTTTTTCTAAAAGGTCTGTAAAAATAGTTCCTGCAACTTTCCCACGCCAAAATATAATGAATAAACTCAACCTTTACTGAAAAGTTTAGTGTCTAAATATAATTGAAAATTTTACACCCTATATCCTGCAAACCAGCAACTTTTTGACTGAGGTAAGTTGCATTAGTTCGTTATATTTTTGTCCAAAGAATTTATGGTAGCATTTTGTACAGACCTTTTGAACACTATTGGGTGGCCTAGATAAAGTTTGAACGAATGCAATGGAATAGAATAAAATGTTTAATCTGAAAAATCCTAATAACTGTTGCTTGTAACGATATGTATTGAGTATACCTTGTTTGTGCAAAAATATACAAAAAACAAAAATTATTACCTAAAATTATAATATACGAAGGCAAAAAAGTTAAAATACTTTGAACTTAAGCAAAAGGCTGCAGGTGGCTTCCTTTACGCGTTACGACAAAAACATTAGCAATTTTTAATTTTTCCACTTTAAAAACCTCTTAATGGTAAATTTTGTCAAAAACTGTATTATAATAAATAAAATATTTAAAAATAACCAAAATAAAATTAAAATTTTGACACCCTGTATGTCGCAAACGATTAACTTTTCGACTAAGGTAAATTGCGTTAGATCGTTTTATTTTGGTGTTGTGTATGTATATTGGTATATTATTTATGTTTTTAAATTAATTGGGGCTTAAGCCAGCAATTTAAATATATAAACATATATTTTTTTAATTTACATTTTGACATACAATTTACTTCTCTACAACATTTACTGTCGCAATATTGTTTTATTTTTTAAAGTAAAATTAGTTAACTTCTGGGCATTTTTTATATTTTTGTTATGTAAAATACTGGCAATAAGATAAGTGTGTCTAAATAAACATTTTTAATCTTAATGTTTTTTTTGTATTTTATACATGTGAAAAGTTAATGTGTGTATGAATATAGGGACACCCTGTATACACACTGTATACAGGGTGTCATCGCATCTTTCATTTAAGTCATAAGTTTTGTAGTATTAGACATATCAAAATGAGATTTGGTGTAAGTAAATGCTATGAAATTAAAAAGTTCTCGCATATTTTATGCTTTTATTCGTTCCTTCGGATTTAACAAAAAATAAACCCCTGTATATTTTAAAATTTTTGGATTCCTAAGACGATAATAAAAAGTAGTTTGTTATTTTTAAAAGTTTTTACGCCTACTTGATTTTTTAAGAGCCATTTGTAGTATTGCTGCAAATGGCTATAATCCTTTATTTATGATTTTATTTTTATTCCGATCGCAAATAAATTGGTATCGTTAGATTCGTCTGAAAGGCATTTATTTAAAAAGTGTTTGTCTAAACGGGGTTGCCATTTAAAAATTATAGTTAGACACAAAAATATCAATTCGCCAAATTGTTTTATTTATATCTTTCAAACTACTCACTAAAACTTTACTATTATACTTTTCTAACATCACCTAGGTCACTAGATTCATTTGCGTCCAATCATTGCCACCTAGATGCAATATTAAAAATGGCTCTAAAAAATCAAGTAGACTTAAAACCTTTTTAAAATAGGTTAAGGTGCGTTTACACCAGACGAGCGAATGCTCATTCTAACCCCAATCTATTAAATTTGTTTAGTGTAAACAGACTTAGAGCATTCGTTCGTTGTTTTTATCGCTGAAAATAAACTGCTGAACATTCAAACGGAATAATTTAAATTTTAGGTAAAATTTTAAATTTAATTTTCTCAAAGACTAAAAAAACAATTTTATTACGGTTTTTGGCAAATTTGACGCAACTATTAGTCTTTATGATTACCTACATTGCAGCTTCGATTTAAACTTACCACTTATATACAGAGTGGTAAATTTGACGTTTTTTTTTTCGGAAAATTTTGTGCAACTTTTCTGCAACTTTTTTATTAAAAGACATTATTGAATGTTGAAAATTTTATAATAATAAAATAATCATTTGTGACAAACAGTTTTGGGAATTTTTTGATATTTTTTGTAGATCTAAAGATATGATTTTTTTTACTAAAACTACATTTTAGCATTATTACCGTTTATAATGCTGACTTTTAGTCCTATAAACTTCTACTGTTTGAGGTTTTAGGCAAAAAGTATAATCTTTTTAATGTTTTAAAAACGTTTATACAGGGTGGACATTAAAATAGATTTATGTGTAAAAGTGAATGTTTCAAATTTTTTTCATAGTTCTTGTTTTTTGTTATGCCATAAACTACAGAATTAACTTTTATAAATTCCAGAAGTATTTTTTGAATCTAGGGATTAAAACACAGACAGGGTTTTTATTTTTTTATTTGCGTTGCTTAGTTTGCATAATAATGCTATTGTTGTAGGGTTGTTCAATGTTTGGATATGATATAAAAGATTGTCGTAATGTATGGAAACTGTCTCATATTTCACAACCGGTTTTATCAAAACTTACAATATCTACTACTTGGGGGTTTTGGGAAATGACCAATTTGTTGCTGATACTTGCCATGTTGCCAGGTTTACCATTTTAACTTTTAGAATTTATTAAAGCTAATTCTGTATTTTATGGCATAAGAGAAAATAAGAATTATGAAAAAATAAAAAAATACTTTTACACATAGATCTATTGTTTTGTCCACTCTGTATAAAAGTTTTTTAAAAATATTAAAAAGGTGCTCTTTGCTTAAAACGTCAAACAGTCGGAGTTTATAGGACTAAAATTTTTTAGTGCTATACAGGGTGACAACGCTAAAACGTTTTTAGTAAAAACATCATATTTTCAGATTTACTAGGAATATCAAAAATCTGCCAAAACTGTTAATAAAAATAATTATAATAAATAAATATTTGATTATTATAAAATCTCAAAATTATTTTATTTTTAAGTTCCAGCACAACAAAATTTCCCAAAAAAACAATGTCGTATTTGTAACTCTGTATATAAGAGGTAAGTTTAATACCGTAGCTCCAATGTTGGTAATCAAAAAGACTAATAATTGCGTCCAAGATTGTCGAAAATTGCACTAAGGTAGTTTTTGTAGTCTTTGAGAAAATTAAGTTTAAAATTTTAGCCAAAATTTAAATTATTCCGTTCGAATGTCCAGCGGTTTAGCTTTCGTATATGCTCTTGTTCTAGCTCTTTGTTCATTTGGTGTAAACGCACCTTTACATTCTGACATAGAGCTGTCCTAGGAATTCAAAAATGACAAAATATACAGGGTGTTCTATTTAGAAATGTAAAACTGAAACCATGTCCGGTTAAATTGGGAGTGAATGGAAAAAAATATAGGTAACCACTCTACTTCTTTTATCATTTACTTATACCAAGTCTCATTTTGATATGCCAAATACTCTAAAAGTTATGGCCTGTCTAATAAATTTGTTGTCACCCGGTGTACGATAAACAATGTGATTTTTTAAGTCTGCAATAACTGGCTAACAACTTAATTCATGTAAAACCGCATGATTCCAAACTAAATAAACATCAATCAGTAGTAAGTTGTATCAAAGGTTTCGGGATATCCAGAGTAAGTCAAAAAATAAAAATTGCTCAAGAGTAAACTAAAATAAAAGAATAGTAAAAAGAATTAATGTTGCAGCTCTAAAGGGTGATTTTGTGGTGAGTACAGGGATCCATGTAGTTACATGTGATTGTTTCGTAAAAAAGTTACTTAAACCAATTATTGTAAAAACTACAATTATTTTCCTACTTTACTATCCCTGTAGCTTTAGCGATTTTTGAGATCCCTGTACTAAACATCGAAAAAAACCCACTCAGTATATTTATGTTACAACATTTATTGTTAATAGTTTATTTGTTTTTTGCAAATATAATTTTAAAGAAAATAATATTTGGCTTCGTTCAAAAAAAATTAATTTAATAAATGTTTTAGGAAACTTAAACTTTTTATGTATTATGAAGAGCTATTCTGCACTTGCGATAATATATTAAAAATTAGGATAACTTTAAAAATAGATTAATTAATAATAAACTAATAAATATATCAATAATTATTTTTATGTACTTAGGTACTTTTTTTAAAGAAATTAAAAAATTTAAAAAAAATAACTTTATTAAGTAATATTTATTATTATACGGACGAACTATATTTTACATTTATTTTTCAAACATAGTCTGTTCTTAAGCTCCAACTTCCGAGCGCCCAATCGATTCGTCAGGATCATCGCGTACACTCGCAGATACTGCCGCTATATTTTATGCACTACGTGCTGGATGTAGCCTATTTGGTCAAGGATTATCCAATAATGAAAATTGGAGTTCAAATTTTTGTGATGGTACAGCGAATAGTCGGCTTAGTATAGACCGATTATGAGTGGACCATAAGTTGCCCGAAGCGCACGAAACACATTTCTTGGATAATGATGATTTCCATAATACAGTTAAACAAGCTTTAGACATTGTGCCAGGGCTAAGTCTACCCACGATAAATTGCCGAACAGTATTACCACAAATACCATGACAGTTTTTAAAATTTGGACCCTCTTATCTATCCAAAAATACCTATTAGAAATAGTATCTCTAAATAAATCACCCGATATAAATGAAATTTAAAAAATTAAACTTAAAAACTTACTACGAGAAAAGTCACGAATCATAAAATAAGTTCTAAACGAGGCTGCCAGTCGTAAACTAATCCCTTGGACGCGCCTCAAAAATGTGGAAAATTTTTAAATAAACATGCCTAATGATCTGACTTTGACATTACTTTTGTGAAATTAATTGACTGGTAAAAGATACACCTTTAGAAAGTTAAGAAAATAAAAATAAATATATACCTAAATACAAAAATATTTTTAACTGGTTATGATAACTAAAGGTGTATTTATACCGGTCAGTTAATTTTACAAAAATAATATCAAAGTCAGATCATCACTCATCACTAATAAAAAGTTTCTCACATGTTTTAGTAAAAAGCTTTCCACATTTTTAGGAGGCGCCCAAGAGATCATTTTACATCTGGCAGTGTCGTTAAAAACTCATATTATGGTTATATTATTATAAAATAATTTCAGCCGAAGCCCTTGAACATATATTTAGGGGTTGCAACCTTTTCTGTAGTAAGTAGTTATTTTTATACTCGTAAAACCTTAATGAACATAATTATTCCATTTTTAATAATTCATTCAATAATTATTTATTTATTTTTTTACAGTACTTATTTCTACTATATTCTTGCAAGAGCAGAATAGCTCTTCATAATATATAAACAACTTCAAGTTTTTTAAATATTTAGTAAATATCTTTATTCTGAAAAAAGCCAAATAATATTTCATTTAAACTAATTTTTATTTCGTTTAACTTTACTTATAACAATAAATAAGCAGCATTTAAATTATATTTATAAATAAATACCTAGTTTAGAATTGTTACACTAAAACATAAGGTTTTTGGTAGAATATTGAGACTAAATAAAATAAGAAATGTGTAACTTTATTTTTCTTCTAAATCACCTTAATGCTGAATGACATAAAATTTCACTTTAAAAGGTAAATGTAACAAAACAAAAGAGAAAAGGTAAAACCAATAATTCTTGTCCTAGAAACATGTATTTAATGTTTAAACTAAAAAAGGATTTATTGTACTAACCAGAACTACCATTAACATTTACATTAAAATAAAAAACTATAATTTTTGAAACTCTTGGTTACGGGATGTAAATACAAATCGTAAATATTAAGTAAAAAAAAATAAAAATGCTTTTAATTACGTAAAGACTTCTTTTTTTTTTTTGTTTAAAAACTCTACCAAAAATGTATTGTTTCGTAAATACAAATTTTATAGATGGCTCAGAATCAGTATTTGACATATCAAAATGTGACTTGATATAGATAAATGATATTATCAAGGGAGTGTTTAGCCATATTTTTTATGTCCCAGTCACTTCCGGTTTAACCGGAAATGACTTCAGTTTTAAATTTTTAATTGAAGCACCTCCTGTATATTTGATTATTTTTGGATTTCTAAGATAATTTTAAGTCAGAATGTGACATTTTAAAAAGTTTTTGAGCCTACTTCATTTTCTTTTTTAAGCCATTTTTAATATTGCATCTATGTGGCCACGATTGGACGCAAATGAATCTATGGACTTTAGGTGATGTTAGAAAAATACAATAGCGAAGTTTTAGTAACTAGTTGGACAGATAGGATTGAAACAATTTGGCGAATTGACATTTTTGTGTTTAACTATAATTTTTAAATGGCAACCCCTTTTAGACAAACACTTTTTGATTAAGGAATTTTTAAACAAATCTAATGATGCCAATTTATTTGCAATCGGAGTAAAAATAAAGTCATAAATAAAGAATTATAGCTACCTAGATGCAATAATACAAATGGCTCTTAAAAAATCAAGTAGATGTAACATTTTGTAAAAATGACAAATCACTATTAAGGCGTGTCTCAGGAATTCAAAAATATTAAAATATACAGGGTGTTCAATTTAATAATTCAAAATTGGAGTAATTTCCGGTTAAACCGGAATTAACGAAAACGTAATTAAAATATGCGAAAATTCTACTCTTTTCATACCATTTACTTATACCAAGACTCATTTTGATATGCCTAATACTTCAGAACTTATAGCTTGTCTAGGACAAAAATTTCAAAAATATTTTGTTAATACATTGTTAAGCGTTTATGCAACAATTCGAAAAGTTAAAAATATTTTTACGCCATGCACTTTTTTTTTTATCTTTGGACAAACCACGAAGGCTTAAAGCCTAAATACTAACGTACCGTGGGTGTCTTAAGGGAGGTCCGGGATGCCCCGCTCAGTTAAGCAAATTAAAATATTTTGAAGTATTAGTAACATACAGGCCTTTATTAAAAATGGCGTTGTTTGCTCAAATCTACTGTTTATATTAAAATATGCTTTATATTTAAATAAGTAATTTAGCCCGATACGTTGTATAACGCTGCCTACAGGGGTGGACAAGGCCATCCACCAATTTTAATATTTTTTACAATAAAATAAAACATTTTTAAATAAATTTAAACCATATTACTTGTTATTCAATATTTATTATAAATCCCAGATATTCATATTCTATTAATTGAAAAAAAATGGGGGCATAAAACTAAAATCCAAAAATAAATATTGTAACATATTTTATATAAAAATAATTAACATAAATCCCCTTTTTGATATTACTTACAAAATATTAAATATCTACACAGTTAAATCGCAAATATATGGTTTGGTTTTTTTTTCTAAAATTGTTTTTTTTAAACCTTATAAAACATAATATTTAAATAATGTATAATAAAATAGAATTAATCACTCAAAGTTTAATATACTAATGATGCAAATTATTACTAATGTATCGTACTAACTTTTATATTTCACAGAAAAAAATAATACATCAACCCGCATCCAAAACGTTTTTTGACGACTAAAGGATATAAAGTGGTTTCACGGAGCGCAAATTAGCAGAGTTACCATTTTAGCTTTATTATTTGTATTGAATGATAGATATCAGTCGGATAGAGGTTGCTTTTAGAAATTATGACGGTGGACAGGTTTACCTGTTGGGCAGGGCTTCCCGGACCTTCCCTAACTAAACTAAAACTAAAAAAAAAAAGTTTGTCGCATAGCATACAAATGTAAAGAGTTTAAACAATTTGTGTAAATACATAATACTCGTATGTATTGTGAAAATGTATTGTTACATTTTTTTAAAATAGGATTCCTCTATTTTAATTTACAAAGCCAAAAAGAAACATTTTTAAGACAAATATGAAGAAAATATTTTTGTTTTCATTTCTGCTTAAGAATAGTTAAGCAGGTTTGATTTTAATTTTGTACCAAGTTTTTATTACACCTGATATCCATGTTTTAAATTTTACTAAATAACTGTGTAATTAAACAATTCAAAAGAAAAACCTTTATGTATGCATCAAAATTATTGATTTTTCTTAGTTTACACAAAAATTCTACTTAAAAAGTATTTGTAGAAAGGAGGAAGGTAAATATCAGCCCTATTTCGCCTACTCATAGTCACGAAAATTAAGCGTTCTAATAAAAACCAACCGTACAAAAAAAAAATATTTATAGCATGTCACGTAAAACGGCCATTAAATTTAGTATATTTGTTGAAATTTTGGTATCTCGAGTGATTTTTCAGGTACTCGACGCACCAAAACAAATGATTAATGCTCGAAAGACTAAAGAAAATATATTTGTGCACAAAGTGCTTCACATTTTTTTTTTTTTTTTTTTTTTTGTAAAAAGTTAGAAAAATCGCTTAAAATACCAAATTTCAACAAATACAGGGTGTCCGCTAATTATTAGTACATAGAAAAACCATAGATTTCTTAAGCCAAAATATTATTATTTAACCAAGCATATCTATATCCAAAAGTTCATAATAAGGATAATATAGGGTGTCAAAGTAATTTTTTGTTTAATTTAATTTAATAATTTTTAATATGTTTTACATATTTTATTAAAACCCGGTGTCTAGGGTTCTTTTGACATGGGCTATTTATATGTGATAATAATTTTTATGTATAAACTAGTAGGCGCCGGCTACTTTTTTTAACTTTTGTGAAAACATCAAACTTTTTTGTGCTACTCTGTATGTACCATCTAAGTAAACCAGTAAACTCTTCTGTGCTTTCTTCACAAAAAAGGTATGCCTTGTAAGAATGGCTCTGAGCAACCGTTTTCAAGATCATTGCATTGAGGTGGTTGAGTGCACCCAAAAGTATACAGGGTGTCCGGAAAGGTGAGGTCAAAAATAATAGGGGTGATAGAGTGAGCCAAAATAATGGTAGTACTTTATATAAAAAAAGTTCTATCGCACTCCGTGTAAAAGACCTTCAAAGTTGGTATAAAAAAACTTAACTAAAACATTTAACTGTTGCCACGGTACCAAAGATATTTGAGTTACTAAATAACTTTATAATAATGCTTCTTCCTATAGGTAAACGGCTGTTTAGTAAGTCGAAATTATACAGGGTGCGACAATTTCTTTTTATTTAATGTATGCATTTTTAACATTTGTGATAGATTTGACATTTTGCTTTGACCATTTAATCCCTTCATTATTTTTGCACAAAAAAGGTATACTTTATTTAAATCGATATCTTGGACCGTTTTTTATAAAATCGCTTTTTAATTCCAGACATACCAGCATTCTGTAAGTAATAAAAATTTCAACTTTTATGATAAAATTTTTAAAATGTGGTAAAGTTATTAAAAACAGCGTTTGTGAGCCCCTTAAGTTTTATAATACAGTATAAAACTGTTTTTAAGGATTTTACCATACCTTAAAAATTTTCCGAAAAAATTGAATTTTTATACATACAAAATGGAAAGACGTCGGGATTATTTAATACAGCTTATTAATTAATTTAAAAAAAAACCCTTAGCTTTTTACCTCTTTCCAAAAACAAGTAATCTATTTTGCAGTTTTCCTAAATGTTAAACAAATTATACGCACATTTTTGGAGTGTGTAAATAAGTTACGCTAAGATCTAAAATCGTTTATTAAATAAAACAAAGGCATAGGATCAAATCTAATTAAAGCTAAACGAGAATTTAAAATTACATTTTTATTATAAGAAAAGTCAGTAATATACAATTTTTTTAATAAAAAATGTTTACTGTAAATACACTGGTAGAAATTTAATTTTTCTTGTACGTCAAAAAATTTAACTTAATGCAAAGGGAACATGTAACAAATTTTTTTAAAATATTCAAATTCGCATAAAAGTTTTAAAATTTCGTAGCTTAACAAGTAATACAGTTTCATATAAGATTTTTCGTAATTTTTATTGGAGAATCACCGATTACAGTTTGTCAATAGACTTACTGGACACCCTGTATATGCTTCCACATTGAAAATCTCATGTAAAACAAAATTTGTTAAGCCCAAAGGTTGTCTTTCCTAATACAATACAAATATATTATACGTAAAGGACATGAAAATATTTAATAGTCCCAGAGCTAGTGAACCCTTTGAGTAACGTAAGACCTGTAAAGCTAGAAATTTGCATTGCGATAAGTGACAGCATGGTAAGTACGAAAATCATCACCTGGCAGGCATCAGCCTAGCACATCATCACCCTGTATATTTTTAATTAAAAAAAATAAAAACACAAAAACTTGGAGTTTGAAGGTTCCTCATTAAAAAAAATCACCCTGTATATTATTATCAGTATCACCGTTAAAAAGATCTTTGAAAAAGCTTTAAAAAACACCACATTAGGTACATCTACCTTTATTAGTTTTGGAAATATGGCCATCCAAATCAGCCACACCTATTTTTTTTTTTTTCACCCTTTCGGGGTCATCCCACCCAGGTCCGACGACCGCCCCCTAGGTGGTGCACTGCAGCCTGAAGGCTTATTGTACCTTGACCCCTACTCCTTCTCATTCACACACCATTCATTCCATAACTTAGATGGTTGTTGCTCGGTCCGCATCCCCGAGCAGACAACACCGTGTGCCGCCGCCCGAAACACCGCTGCCGTCGGACACCCATCTAAATTATGGGCGCGCATTTCACTGCTTAACTCCAGTGATCGACGTTTGCCGATACAACCGAAGCCGCCACAAGCGCGCCAGCCACACCTATTAGTTCGCCTGGCAGGTACTGGCGTTCATCGAAAACGCCTGTCAATTTTTTATCCAAACCTGAATCGAAAACGCCTGTCAATTTTTTTCAAACCTTACTATAAATGAACTAAATCCTAGAAAAATTTTAAGGTTACAGCTTCAAGTTTTTTTGTTTTTATTATTTTTCTAAACTTTCAAAAATATACAGGGTCATGATGTGCACGGCTAATGCCGCCAGGTGATGATTTTCGTATTAAGCATGCTATGACCCTTCTCTATATAAATTTTTAGCCCTATAGGTCTAACGTTACTCGGAGGGTTCATTAGCTCTCTTACTATAAAAGGTTATCACTGTTAATACACTTTTAGGGCACACATACCTATTGTATAAACTTTTGGCAACAGGAGACCCATGTCATCTGCTTTTATAGGAACTTGGGTAAATTACTTAATTATCATATTATATCGTATAGTACGGCGGCGTGTGTTAACACAATATTAAAAGTTTGGAAAGCTATAAAACCAATGGTAGGGGAGCCCAAGAGGGGATTTCGGGATTTATTACAGTGTGGCAGATTAATATACCGAAGGATACCTTGTACACGGTTAAGTACCTCCACCAGATATGAGCTCCGTATATACAGGGCCGATCATAATAAAATATATCTATCAGAAACTGTCTAGCGCTTCAAATTAAGATAGGGTGATTTCGCTAATCTGACAATTTGAGGGTGACGTAAAGAAAACGTCAGATTAGCATTTTCGAACGTGGTTATTTTTTAATTAAAAAAACAAAATTAGGGATACCTAAAAATTTATAATACAATACGACTCGAAAGATTTCCACAAGCCGAAATATTAAAAGCAGTTTTTTGGCATATTTAAAAGTCTATAGCCGCTTCTCCCACCGATGAAAAGGTATACATTATATAACATTTTTTTCTTCTTATGATTTAAGCTTTGCAACTCAATATGTCTCTATGACGCTTGAGTAAATCCCCATTTAGCATCGTGGGCTTTCCTACTACAAAGTTCATATTTTTCCAATAGTACTCGAAAGTAAAGCGTAAAAATGGTTTAAAAATGACGGATGGGATTTTGGATAAAATAAAAAAGTTTGCAAATTTGTCTTGCACTTGCTTTAGAGCCTACTAACCAGAACTAACCATAACTATTGTAAAACGGATATCAAACTACGGTATAATATTCTAAAGTGCTTCTAACTACATAATTGTACAATGTCTTAAAGGCTGCAATATTACAAAAACTTGTAAAATACATTAAAAAAATTAAATTCAAAAAAGTTCTAAAGTGAAAATCCTGTGGTACATCCGATTTAAAATCTTATTAGAAAAAACGTTACCAATATTAACACATTGTTACCGATCTGCGAATAAATACTTAATTTATTTAAACCATTGACCTGCCTATTTGATTGTCCTAAACTTTTGTTTAAGCAGCTGATGCCCCATTTTGTCGAAAAACTTGGTCAGGTCAGTATAAATAAAGTTAACCTAAAAACCTTTTTATATTGGTTAAAAAGTTCGTTAAAAACTCCTAGATTTGCTGCTGTAGATCCGCGCCCAACAAATCTATGCTGCTCCGGTGCTATACTATGCACGAAAAAGCCCATTGATAAAGAAAATATGTGGAATTAAATCCCTCTTGTCGTAATAATACATAAGAAAAAAATCTTCCTTTTTCGAAACTTAAGAGAAAAAATTCCTGCGTTTCGTGTCATTTAGCTGGACCCTCTCCACTAACTATTTTTGCCTACCTCACAGGACTTATTATAGTGGCTGTACCAAGTCCATGCTGAATACCACGAAAAGAGAAGAGCATCTATTCTTAAATAAATAAAATTGAAGAGGTATTTTTGGAGCTCGCAAAAATTATTAGTCACTGAATTGTTTTCGTTTCTTATTAAAAATACAGGCTCAGGTCCACAGAATGATTTTTGAATTTAAAATGTTTGAAAATAAATTAAAGTAAATAAAAGATTCTTTAAAACAATCTGTATGTTTTATTTAGGGTAGACTATCTAATGATTGGCAATTTAGTAAAAAATTAATTATTTTAAATTAAAAATTACAAACTAAACACAAAAATCATTTATTACTTGCAGAAAATGTAAATACATAATAATATATTGTTGTATAAATTAAATAAAGTCATTTATTTAGGTTAAACAAGATTTAAAAAAAACTATTTGTGGTATATTCATAAAGTCCAAGTGCAGCTCTGGCATTTTATTTCTATGTTTTCTTGCAAATGTTAAGATTTAAACATCATGGTCACAATCGATAATAGAGTGTCAACATTTGGGGGATTTACCCTAACCCAATTTTGCCATAGTAAAAAACTTTAAAACTACTATTTCTTATATAAATCATTATTTCGTTACTAAACCAATAAATTAAATGATTAATAGCTGTCCATAGCCTATTAGTTGGCAGAGTTTAAAACAATCGATCAATCTTCACAAATGTTTTAATGGATTACCAAATAAAAAAACAATTTACTCATGGTAACATATCATTTTCTATGTAATAATTTACTATACGCTGTTATAAAATTACTGTAAAGAACTCATCCGAGTGTTTTTTACAGGATAAAGACATTGACATATGCATCAGTCACTTTTAGTCAGTATACATATACTGACGTATCTAAATTAGAACATATGGATAAAATTAACTTTTTCTTTCGTTTATATAGTTAAACTGCAATTACTCCTTTACAACTAAACAGTCCATTACTCTCGTTCAACGGAAAAACACCGTATGTGAATAGGTTTATAATATACACATACGGTGCTTTTCTGTCGGATGGCAAATTAGGTGTGCAACAAATAGGAAACTTCTTTATTGTCAATTTGTCAGAAAAATGTATTCTTTATGAAAGTTATTACATGGCCTTAAACTATATTTTCAGCAGCATCTGTTAGTTTTATTAAAAGTTAAATGGTATATAGGGTAGGTCCAAAATATTGCTTAGGAGAAAAAGGACTGCTTTTTAAAAGTATAACAACATACTAAAAAGAAAAGGGCATTTTAAATAAAAAGTAACGCTTACATACCAAGTCATAGCCTGCGATTCAAATTCAAATTAATTATTTATTTAAAATTAAATAGGAGGCCACGACTTAATATTTAAGCATATTTTTAAACTTAAATACATTTTAATTTACCATTTTTTTGTGTGTTTGAAAATAAGGGTACTTTACTCCTAAGCAGTTTTTAGTTTTTTTTTTGCCTACCGCTTAAACAGTTTGAGATGATGCACTTTTAGGTAAAATTAAATTTTCTGACAATTTGCAAGTACTAATTTTTATTATTTGTTGCACACTTAATGGACTACACTGTATATTTAGTCTTTTTACTTCTTAAAAACTACATTTTAGAAACTTACATTTTTATCTATCGTTCGGTACATACCAAAACATTCCTAAAAAATTTTAATTTTTTAAATTTTACATACCATTTAATTTTTAAATTTATATTACTTATTACTTAGTTTTATTTTAAAAATATTATGTAGTGCATTTTCTTAATGTTCCCCTCTGCTTTTATTTTTAAACGAACTACTTTACAAATGTAAAACTTTAGAATATGTATTTGATGCGTAAATACTATATTTCACATTAAAATTAATAGATGATGGCGAATGGGCGCCATCTTAAAAAAACTTAATTGAAAGGAAAGTCTGGTGGCACATTATTTTAAAGCTACTGGCAAGTACTTTATAACCCTAAAATATAAAGTCAATATTTTTATCGCCCAGTCGCCATCTTGAAATTTTTATCTGCCAATATCCCTTTAAAATATGGCATTGAGATTTATTTATTTTGAAGTTTTCGCTTTAAGATGTCGTATAAATTAGAAATAAGAAAAAGTATCTACAAGTTACTTGGGCGGATACCCAAAGCTGAAATCTGTCGAACATTTCAGAATGAAAACATTTTACGCAGAACCATTTATAGAACAATAGCGTAGTGCGAGCAGGGAATACCATGTCTGAATCTCCCAAAAGTGGAAGACCACGTGCATTTACCGCACAGAGGTCAGAGAGATTGGTGAGAAGAGCAAAAAACCAGATTGGAATGTCAACGAGGAGACTGGCTAGGCAATACAGATCTTCTAAGAGTACGATATCGTTGGAATTGAGGAGGAATGGTCTTAAATATCGAAAGAGACGTAAGTGCCCCAAATACTCTCAAGCGCTCCGATCGATTAGTATAGATTCGACTTTTGTGGTGTAAACTTCGAGACATTGACAAGTAAAGATTTTGTCGTAACCATAGTTACGTTGGATTGTTAATAAAGGTATAAAAACGAAAGCACGCGTTTTTATACGATTTGTTTCGAAACATTTGGGGTCAGAAGCGGAACGTAATTACCCAAGGAAGCCGAAGTATCAAGAAGAAAATTTGAATGCCAGTAGAGACCACACAACAAACAGCCGTTATGGAGGAAATTAGTGCACTAATTAAGCTTATGATGGAAAAACAAGAAGACTTAAAAGAGGATCTAAAAGAAATGAAGACGAGCCAAGAATCCCTGAAAGAAGGCATGAAGAGCAGTCAAGAATCCCTGAAAGAAGACCTCAAGAAAGAAATAAAGGCTAATGAAGAGGAAATAAAGAGAAGTCAAGAAGAAATGAAGAAAAGTCAAGAAGAAATGAAGACCAACCAAAAAGAAATGAAGCGGGAAATTCAAATTAGTCAAGAAGAAACAAGACGACAAATGGAGAAAATTCAAAAGACATAAAGAAAAGCCAAGAACAAATGAAGCATGAGCTCAAAGAAAAGATGGTAAAGATCAGAGAAAATCTAAAAGGGAATTTTATAACGATCAAGATAAAATGATGTTGCTTGAGTTAAAACTTACCAAAGAGGATGTTAAAGAAGTGGAAGAACAAATACAGCAGACTGTACAATTGGTTCATGTGCAACTAGTCCAAGATCAAGTTTAACAAGTCAAAGAGCAAATGCAACAGGACTGGTGTCGTTACATAATGTGGTACTTCATTAGCCGTTATGAAACCACCCACATTTGATGGTAAAGTACCATGGGTTACGTATTTCCGACAGTTTAAAGCAGCTGCCAATGGCAATAATTGGAGTCCATCAGAAAAGGCCCTAGCTCTTGTACTTGCTCTTTGAGGAAAAGCCATGGAGGTGTTAAGAAACATTCCCGAAGAAAAGTTATCCGATTATGAATCGATTGTTTCTGGAGATGAGGTACGGCGAAACCCATCTACAAGAAGTCTATAAGGCGCAGCTCCATGGACGAAGACAGGAATACAACGAAACTCTCCAGGAGTATGAAGCAGATATTGTACATCTAATTAACCTGTCCTATCCAGCCTATCCGGAAGAAATAAAACAAGAACTAGCTGTTGGCAGTTTTATTGAAGGTCTACGTGATCCAGATATGAGTCATCAATTTCATATCCCAAAGTTTTAAATTTTTAAATTAATCCGTTCAAAATAGAAAAGGGAAAGGGGACATTAAAGAAATGCACTGTATTAGATTTGTTTCGTTTATTTTATTTAGTTACAAGTGTTCTCAGGGCTGGGCCGACCCGAGAAAAGTGGCGTCCTAAGCTAAAAAATTCAAATTATCTTAGTCAGTACCTACATTTTAAGAAATATTTTAAATAGTGTAACTTGATTTTATGTTATTTAAATAGGTTAAATGGAAATTATTTAAAATCAAAAACTTTATTTAAAAGTAGGTTTTTAAAGTCTAGGTTATAACCAAAAGTGATAAAGTTTGTTATATTAATTTGTGAAACCAAAATATTTTTTTTTTTTGGTCAAAAAGTGTATTTTTGCATAATGATTTATGGTATACGGCATTTAAAGTGAATATTAAAAGACTAAATAGAAAAAAATGGCTGTATGTCCCAAAATGTGCCTACATGTATTGGTAATTCGTAAACCATTAGAACTACATTGTTGGTTAAATGGGGAAAGTTTTAAAAAATTAAATTTTAAAATTAAGTCTGCTTTAAGATTTTATTTATCTTTATAGTTTCTAAGATAATTAAGAAAAAACAAAATGGTGCATTTTTAACTTTTGTCTCTACCCCGCAAACTACCAATTTTACGGTTTTAAGATTACTGCATTATCGGTAAACCTTTTTAAGAATTATTTAATTTAAGTTAAATGATTACCCAGACTTTATTTGTTTTAAATATATTTACCCCAACTTTGGATTTCTATACAGACGCCATATTAGAGAGCAAAAGAGCATTTTATTGATGTATCACAAGACTAAGTTTTCAGATTGCTTAAGCTCTTAAGACGATTATTTTTCTTTATTTGATAGTAGACTTAGACTGGACTGCGTTATGGCCGCCCTGTTTCATAAAAAAACTTTTGTGAGAGCAAAATTTAAAACTTATACATAAGAAGTGATGCTTTTGCAAAAATTAATACTTTCTAATATTACCCTAAACTGATAACAAATAAACACAAGTGTAAAACAAAAATGTATCAGTAAACCATGTTTCACACATTTCTGCAGTGAAGTGGTATTGGCTGTACACAATGTCAAGATTTTAAAAGAATTCATTGACCGCCGTTCTATTAAAACCAAAAGATCTAGCAGCACTCGTATTTTTAGGCTACCGCAAGCTTAAACTACTAAATAGCGTCTGCGAAAACCAGCTAGCCAGTCCACTCCTGCCATTTTATTCGTAACCCAACTGGGACGAGGATGTTTAATATTGCTGGCATTTGCAAATTCGTCGTTTTCTAACTTGATTACATGTTAGTCCAAAATGCATTTTGAAGCAATCTAAAATATACTTATTTAAAAGATCTTCTTGAGATGTAAACACTTGACTTGATGAAAACTTTGACTAAAAATACGACTCTCTTTCCCATCTTCTTTCAATTTGCGAAGTTTAGTGACTCGGCTCCTTAGTGTTTGTGCATTAACGCCGTATTTGACAGCCTCTTTTTAAAAGAGAGTATATGTTCCATAACATCAGATATAGCTAACGACATTGCCTCTTCATTAACCTCCCCGCTCTTGGTCCCCTTCTTCTGAAAAATGACAATTAAAAAAATAATAAAGTGCAAGGGGCACATTCATACAGTATGAATGTGCCCCATGTACTTGTGTATGAATCTACCCCATCAGGTGTTAATTAATAAAAAAATATGTAACAAAAAAACTGTCTTCATCTATGATAATTTACACTTCAAATTATTAAGTCCTTTATATTATAATTAAGAATAAATAGTGATTAATCTAAGAAATAGTAACTAGTGACAAAATATGTCCAAAGTAAGGTTATGAAATTACTTACGTGAGGCAAAAACACGTTTCGTGCTGTACACACGCTCTTTCCACGCCGACTGTTCTGAAATTTCACTAGCGTGTATAGACACATAAAAACTGCGCACCCCTACTTACGTTATTATTTTACTCTGTGCCTAACTTCAGATAAACGCAGTATATGTAGGTGCCCCTTGTATGAAGCCGCCTCACTTTCCCCTATTCATATTATTTTTTTAAATTTGAACACAAAGTATTAATGCACGCAGGACCTCAATTGTTACTGTCACGTAACATTCTGGCTGACTTCAGGACAAAATTAAGCGCGAAAAATATTTTATAATTGCGTAAAATGTGTAAGATATAATAAGTCAATCAGTTTAACCTATGATGGGGGATTTGCCTGCTGCTGGATTTCGACATTACCTTTCTCTACTGTTGGCGTTGTTTAGGCTGGTCTATTCATAATGAAAGACCAACGCGGTCGTGGCTCTAAACCAATAAAATGTTGGCTCTATTCGTATGTTTTAGCACCAAAGCGATTTCATTAAAATTAGTGCTATCTTTGACTTCGGAAGATTTTTTTAAGACTTCAATTGGTTTATTAGTCGTCGTGGCAAACCAATCGCCATATATAACGAAAACAAAACAATTTTCGTTAAAGCTAATAAAGAAAGTCAACATTTGGGTCAATTTCTGCGAAGTAATTACCCCTATATTATTTTTTTTTAATAACCATATTGAGTGGCATTTTAAACCCATTAATTCTTTGGTGGATTTTGGGAGGTAGGTGTTTAAACTGTTAAATTTTATATAAAGAGTGTTTTAGGTAATATTTCTGTATTTTTTAAAACATTGCTTGTTCGTATAGAAGCAGTGGTCAATTATGTTAGTTGGTTATAATCCCCTTATCGGTACAATCAAACTAAAACTAAAAATGATC
Organism: Listronotus bonariensis; assembly: GCA_014170235.1. Taxonomy (NCBI): domain Eukaryota; kingdom Metazoa; phylum Arthropoda; class Insecta; order Coleoptera; family Curculionidae; genus Listronotus; species Listronotus bonariensis. Next base: position 138,933 of record JACEGR010001605.1, on the reverse strand, counting down.
AAACCTGAAAAGACAGTTAATCACGATCTTAACCTGCTCAAGTATAAAATCACAAAAATTGCAGTACGTCAGGACATTCAGCTTAAAATGGGACACATGATTACTAGTACATCCGAAAACGAGGTGGATAATGATCTAAAATCATTAAACAAGATACAACAGGAAGTTTTCGACAAACATCTAGGCATAAAAAGAAGGAAACAGAAATTATGGATGACGACTGAAACACTCGACATGATGGAGATTAGAAGAAAACAGAAAGATGACAGTGTTGGTTATGCCAGTCTTAATAGAGACATAAAAAAATCAGTTGTCGATAAAAAACTAGAAAAACAAATCTGGATAAAATGTGTTAAAAACAACGTTTTAGGACAATAGGACTATAAGACCATTTAACATAAAGTGTAAAACACGACCTTCTATAACCACGGATAAAGTTAGAGAAATCAAAAAGAAAGCTAAAAATGGCAAAGCAACAGGACCTGACAATTTCTATTCAGAATTTATAAAACTAATGAATGACGAAAGTATAAAATGGCTAACATCCATTTTTAATCGCATATATAACAAAGGCAGAACTTTACATAGCTGGTTAAAATCAACATTTATAACATTACCAAAAAAGTCCAACGCAAGAAAATGTAATGACCATAGAATTAAACATCTTATGAGCCACATTTTAAAAACCTTTCTTAAAGTTATTCACAAAAAAATAACACCAAAATGTGAAACCTATTTATCCTAAACTCAATTCGGATTCCGTGATACTTTAGGCACACGAGAAGCCCTTTTTGCAGTAGAGGTTTTGTTCCAACGGTGTAGAGATGCTAACTGTCCTGTGTACCTATATTTTACTAATTATACTAAAGCATTTGATAGAGTAACACAATGCAAATTAATATCAATAATAACGGCTATCGGCTTAGATAATAAAGACATTAGAATCACCAACAACTTGTATTGTAATCAAACAGCTGTTATTAATATGGAAGATCAACTAACAGAAGAATTTAAAATACAGCGTGGCGTAAGGCAGGGATGTGTACTCTACCCCCTTCTTTTTAACGTTTTAACTATTTAGAAGAAATCATTAAGCATACATTAGAAGACTTAACGAGGGAATTCTTATTAATGGTAAACGTCTGAACAACATACGCTACGCTGACGACACAATTATTTTTGCAGATAGTATGGAGGGTCTACAAACACTGGTAGAACGTGTAGCAGAAACCAGTCAATTATAGGGTCTTCATTTTAACGTTAAAAAGACAAAGCACATGGATATAAGTAAAAATTAAATACCAAATAAACAACTAATGATTATTAACCAACCAGTATCAAAGGTAAACAGTTAGACGTACTTGGGCACGAATCTTAACGATCAATGGGACCATTCAATTAAAATTAAGCAGCGCATAAAAAAAAACAGAATAGCATTTGTTAAATTCGCAAAAATGTTTAAATGCTGTGACTTACCACTAATTAAACAACAAAAACACGACTATTGCGATGTTATGTGTTTTCAATACTTTTATATAGGGTAGAGGCTTGGTCACTGACTAACGCTAAAATAAAAAAACTAGAGGCTTTTGACATGTGGTGATGATGAATGTCTGGGCCACTTAACTAGAAATGAAAATAGATACAGCTTGCTGCTACCTATCCTACAGGGTAAAGTGTATGGAAAAAGAGGCCTAGAGAGAAGAGGAAATTCTTGGCTATAGTCATGTTGATCGCCAACATCCGTACCGGATAGGCACTCTAAGAAGAAGAAGAAGATTTTAACCATAACTCAAACATCTGTTACGGCCAGTTTCACAATATTTGGTTAACACTTACTATAGGTTTGTTACCATAGAAACCAGGAAATAACGAAATGTGATTGGCGTTGCCAAAATAGTTGATTCAAAAGTGATTGTAACAATATATTGTAAAACTGGGCATTAGTGAGGTTCCAGAAAATCATCTTAGTCAACATGAAAAACTCCAAAAGTTGTACTAGCATTTTTGGACCAGATGGAGCAGGGATAGCGAACCTTTTCGGATAAACGTGTCATTTTTGTACAAAAATGTAAAATGCTAGCCTTGGCGGGCCATAAAATACTTGTTAGAGAGAAAGAATTTTGAAAAACAAAAAAGGTAATTATGTATTTTAAACATAAAAAAAACCATAGACGAGCCAGTGAATAGTTCTAGTAACTCCAAATTTAGAAGAATAAAAAAGAATAAAAAAACAGTCATCAAATTCAAACTTCCCTCTTTATGAACATACTCGCGTGCCCTATTTTTTTTATGTCGCGTGCCATTTTGGGTACGCGTGCCATTGGTTTGCCATTCTTGAAATGGAGCAGAAAATATGTATGCAAGCTTTAAAGAAGAGTCCGATGGAAAACCAATTCTGACAGTTTGAAGATTGGTCAGCTTCTGTTGGTTAAAGACAATAATCTACCACCCATGAAGTGGCGTTTAGGCATCGTTTTGGACCTATTTTCTAGGCGTGATGGAATTAATCGTGTGGCAGCCGTCAAGACAATAGATGGTGTAAACTCCAGAGCTGATGTGAGGTTATGTCCGCTCCCTGTCAAGTCATGGTAAATTTACGTTATAGGTAGTAAAAATTTAAAGAAGTCAGTTGTTCCACAGTCCATTACACAAACACTTTGGCTCCGAAAATTTTTTGTTTGTAGTAGTTTCTTGGTTCGATGCTAGCCTGTCAGTTTTCTGGAACCCTAAAAATGCGACGAAATCGGCCACCCTGTACACGTTTATTTAAGTAACTGCTTACATATCTAAAGAGTTTTGTTTAAAATAATATTTTAGCTTTGCTTTAAAATCATAATAACAAGTAAATAAAAATAAATTGGAAAAGTTAAAAATATTATTGGTAGTTGTATTAAATATATGATGTTTACCAACAAAATTTCCATAAACTTATTGAATAAAATTTCATTACTTGCTCCCACATAGACATACACATATACAGCTTTTATTCTTTTTAGTTTAAAACTTTTACTTAAAACGTAATGTTTTACTGCTTGTTTATATATTTTTATATAATTATTATATTTTAAAATGTATGCATTTCAATGATTAAAGGTTTATTAAAGTAATATTCTATGTTTTTAAATTGGCAACGATTTTCTAAGTATGTACATAAAACTAAGTTAAAATTTTAAATACAAAATCATTTAAGAAGCAAAAATGCAAAAACCCATAAATCCACTTTTGATGATTTTTGAAAGAAACACTAATTTATATAAATTTTGTCATGTCTTTTCAACAGAGATGTCTGATTTATGATAAATTTATTAAATCACTATTCATTGGTTTTTGTCTTTGGATAATTCACGAAGACTAAAAGCCTAAATACTAACGTTTTGAGCGAGATAAGAGGGAGTTTGTTGACATGGGACTAACAAAGCGAGAAGTCTGGGGCCTGTCCAGTTAAACCGTATAGGGATGTATACGCGTGGCACCACGAGTTTCTCTGTTGGGAACCGTGAGTGAAGGACTTATACTGGACAATTCTTTAGAGCAGAAGCTATGGAATTACCTTTAAAAAGGCGATAAATCCCCCACAGCCCGACGATGAGCAAAAGAGGAAAGCCTTTCTGTAAATGAAGGTCATTAATGAGACGAATAGCTCTTGTTTTAGTGGAATCAAGAATGCTTATGGTTGTGGGGGATGCCATGTCCTGAATATAAGAACAATATTCCAAGGGAGGTCGGATTTGGGACACATACAAAGTGTAAAAACTAGAAGGGGAAATCTACTTTTGGCTCGAAAGAGGAATCCAAGCTTTTTAAAGCTAATGTGACTATAGATACAATGTGTTTATGCCAGTTAAGGTTACTTTTAAATGTGACTCCTACAAGATTGAAGGTGTTTTTGCCCTGCAAAAGTTGGCCGCTTATAACTAAAGGATGAGTATTTAATGACTTTTCGCGACAAGGAACATAATTGTGTCTTGGATGCATTAAAATGGACGAGATTTTTGGCGCCCCAATCCAATAATAAATTAGGATCCTGTGAAAGAGATATCTGCATCGCTCTGTGTTTGTTTTTTAAGTCAGGTTTAGAGATGGGTTTAGGAACCTGAAAACTGGAGTAAATGGTACTATCGCCGGCAAAATTATGAATAGAATTAGTTGTGGACGAGACAAGGTCGTTGATGTGAAAAAAGAAATAATGTTGGTACCAGTACTGAGCCCTGAGGCACTCCAGCATTTTCTTGGTAAAAGCTTGAAGAATGGCCATCCAGAATAACTGATATATATCCATCAGATAGATAACTAGAGAGCCAAATACAAAGTTTAGCTGAAAGACTATAGAAGGGAAGTTTATTAAGAAGTGCCAGACCTGGTCAAAAGCTTTGGATATATTAAGAGCAACGATCTGGGACTCACATTGTAACTTAAGAGACTTATTCCAGAAGTGTAAAACGAAGGGAAAAAGATTTGCTGTAGATCTTTTGTGGCGAAATTCATACTGCTTGGCGCGCAAAATTTTGTGTTTTTCTAAATACCTAAGGATTTGTGAATTAATGAATTTTTTCATTAATTTACAAAAAACTGGGAGAATCAAAATTGGTCTATAGTTAGATGGAAAAGATTTAGTTTATTTTTTGGAAATAGGTTGAAGACGTGCAGCTTTCCAGTTCTCCGGAAAGATACCTTTCTCGTAAGAAATTTGTAAGAGCCGAGTTAAGATGGGTGCAAGTTCTGGAGCACATTTTTTTAAAACGACTGCTGGTATGCCATCCAGCCCAGAAGATTTCTTGGTGTTAAAAGAAAGGATACGCTTATTGTGTTTCACCCAAAAATAAAATCGGGCATTTTATGAAAACTGGGGTAATAGCTGGAATTGAATGATTTACATGAGGCTCAAGGATTGAATTGGCAGCAAATTGTTTAGCAAATAGTTCTGCCATTTCTTTAGCGGTAAAAATAATATTATCTTCCATAGTTAATAGTGGAAAAGACCTGGTACAAAAATTCCTACTTATGCTTTTCGCAAAGGACCAGAAAGATTTTCTGCCTATGAGCAAGAAAGAACTTTGTTTTTAATACGATTGTCTAAGGAGTCTTTGGCTTTACAAATTGTTTAATTGTAGTGTTTTTTCTTCAATGCTGGCCAGTCGGTTTTCTGGACTAGGATCCTGTAAAAACTTCTTGTGAGCCTGCACTTTTAGAAGTCTAGCTTTATTACCGGATTTGAATAACCAGGGTTTGTTATTGGATTGTGGACCTGGTTTATAGATAGTAATAATTATAACGATATATTTTGTATCGTAGATATTTTTTAAATAAATTTAAGATATTAAAGCAAGACTTTTAGGTGAGTCCCAGATGATTGCTCTTAATATATGTAAAACTTTCGACCAGGTTTGGCATTAGGCACTTCTCAATAAACTAACTCTGCTCTTGGCTTTCTGGTATTCTTTCTAATCGGCATATATCAGTCATTGTGAATGGCCACTCTTCAAGCTTTGACAAAATTAATGCTGAAGTACCTCAGGGTTCAGTACTGGCATCAACTTTGTTTCTTCTTTACATTAACGACCTTCTTTCTTCCACAACCAATCCCATCCATGGTTTTGCTGATGATAGTGCCCTTCACTCCAGTTTTAAGGTTATTAAACTAATCTCCCAAACCGACTTGGAAAGCAAACGTAGGGTGATGCAGATATCTCTTTCAAAAGATCGCCAAAAATATCGTTCAGTTTAATGCATCCAAAACACAATCATGATCCTTGTCGCCTAAAAAATATCAAACACTCACCCTTTGCTTATGAGTGGCCAGGTTTTGCAGAGCAAGAATACATTCAACCTTGTGGGTTTCAAATTTGAAAATAACCTTAACTAGCATAAACACATTGTATCTGTAGCCACTGCGGCATCAAAAAGCTTGGATATCTTTTCCGAACCAAAAATACTTTTTCCCTTCCAATTTATACACTTTGTATGTGTCCCAAATTTGACTCTCTCTGGAATATTGTTCTTATGCCTGGGGAATGGCGTCCCCCACAAACCTCAGCATTCTTGATGCCATTTAAAGAAGAGCTGTTTGTCTTATTAATGATCCTTTGCTCACTAAAAGACTTCTTTCTCTTGCCCATCGTTGAGCTGTAGGAGATATATCGCTCTTTTATAGATACTTTTACGGTTCCTGCTCCAACGAATTATTCAGTATAGTCCATATTCACTTGCAGCTTCCTAAAAAAGAAACTCAAGGTGCCGCACGTATGCATCCTTTTCCCCCAAATCTTTAAGTTTTTAAGTCCCGTGTTAACAAACTTTCTCTTACCTTGCTTAAGACACCCATGGTACGTTAGTATTTAGGCTTTTAGTCTTCGTGGATTGTCCAAAAATAAAAAAGACTGCAGTTTCACTTTTTATTTTATCAAATAGTTCTGATACTAGTGGGCAGCATTAAGCAGTTTACAACGAAATAGAATTTAATAAAAATCCTTTAAGTAAATTATTATAATTAAATCACTTAATATTTAAATAGCAAGAATGTACATAGATGCGATTGTGTGCCCCTCAGAAAATAGGGCTGTATGTACGGCAGTACGGCCGTATATGACAAGTTTACGTGGTAGCTCATAAACGGACTCCTACAGTAAATATCAGATTATATTTTTCCAATAAGAAGATAGTTTCTAGTCTATAAGTTTTTTATTAAAACTTTTTGCTATTTCGAATATCACATCAACTGGGAGGAAGACCATTTTTGGAAAAAACGAATTTTTAAAAATATTCAGTAAGCCATGATTTTTTTGGACGAAACAGCAGGGGTTTTTAGGTTTCCCGTATTAAACCCTTTTAAAAATAAAAATATCATGATATTGGTTTATAACCCTAAATATCCATGTAATTTTTGCGGTTTAGTTCATTAAATAATTATGACCGTATGTTAGTTAACCCAAGGACCATTTAAATATGTTTAAATTCCATTTTCAACAAACAAGCAGGAGTTTAAACAAAGTAATATTCTATTATAGGGTAATAAATGTATCAACAAATACTAATGTATGTATCAAATGTGTTCTAAGACAATTACGTCATTGCAAATATGAATAATTTTGGTAGCACAGAATGACAAAAATTCAATTGGATTTTTTTATATTAATTATTTTTAAAAAATTGGAGTATTGTTAAAATATTTGGCTATTCTATAAGTCTAACTGCAGCGCCAGACACAAAATAAAATTGATATATTACGGCCGGTTGTCAAAGTACGTTTTTATACGTATGGGAATTATAAGAAACAGAAATATAAATAAAAATTATAAATAAAAGAAAAAAATACTAAAAATTACAAGTAATTGATACCATTTAGAAATTAGTTGTCCCTTTTTTTTCGACGTAAAGGATAAGATTAAATTTCCAACAATCTGGTGTCTAATTTTTTTTTTTTTTAATTTATTAAAATTAATAAAAAAACATTATTTTAACGTGTACTTACCATTTCAGTAATGAAAACCCCTCATTACGCCGCAAGTAACCACTGCGAACGCTTCAGTCAATTTAATTTCCCCTATCATGGCTTTACTCAGAGCGAACAGGAGTTGTGGGCTAAAAAATAAAAATTTCCTCTCAATTTCATTTCATTTGGTGGTTATGTATATAAACATATGTAACTTATTCTTCTGAAAACCCCCGAATTTTAAGACCAATTGATCGTCAATATTAAAGGTCCGTGGATGTGTGAGGCGAAATTGTTACAAAAATATACAGGGTGATTCAAAAATCGATCACGAAACTTAAGAAGGTGATTCTACTTGACAAAATAAGGGTAGAGCTTCATATAATTTTTTTCAAAATGTCATTCGTTTTCGAGTTACAAGCCGTCAAAGTTCAATCTTTATTTTGGTTTTTTCGCCATATTGCATTTATTTTTTAACCAATCCAGTTGATATGTGGCACACAAATCGAGCTTTGCAGATTCTAAAATTTTAAGACAAAAGTACTTTTTTAAATACCGCCAGAGGGCACTTTACCTAAGACTTAAAATTTATTTACATCATAACTTTTTATTTTAACAGATATCGCAAATCTGGATAAAAATTTTGACAATAGATGAAAATAAAGAAACGGACCAAGTCAGTGACCCCCGAATCACTGGACCTGGCTTTGCTTTACTTGTTTCTTTAGGATTACGTATGGCCAATACACCAGTTTGTAAAGCCACCAAATTAAAAAAAAAAAAATTAACGAAGGGATAACGTGCACGTTTGGAATAAATGTTTTCAATTTTAAACATGTATTTTAATTTGTAGTTATCAGTAGCGGATTTACCAGCAGGCTGAGTAGGCTGGAGCCTAGGGTATTAAATTTTACTGGACGGCAGATTGGGTCTATACATTTTTTATTGCGATTTACAAAATAAAAAAATATGTTTTATTGGTATAAGAGATACAGAGTTGGTTAAATTGGGGCAAAGTTGGGCATTTTTATGCTTATCAATAATCCTTTAAAAAATTAATTTACAACCACCCGCTTGTCAAAATGTGTTTGTGGAAATTTCCAGTTTAATGTTATACCAGCTTTTTTTTCTACTCATTATTATTTTTCTAATTATTAATTAATTTTTTTATTTGAACCAATAAGCTACAAACATTTATCTAATTTATTGTAAATTTAATAATATGCATTAAAATAAAATAAATCTAATGAAACGCTTTTACTTACTTTATTATTGCCTGTCCTATGGAAATTTTCCCGAACTATTCCACCTAATAAAAAAAACTAAGCTGATGATGGCGGCTCAATGACGAAACGTCGGATCGTAAATTTGATGACAATATTTTATAGAGCGGCAAAACTGGCAACGATAATGTGACATTTGTTTTAAAATATTTCTTTAAATAAACGAAGAAAAAATAAAAAAAATGTTTCGCAAAATTTCAGTTTTTTCGGAAAATTTTGAAAACGGCTGCAGGCTTTTACATTTTTACAACGGAATATTGTTAGGCATAAAAATGCGCAACTTCTTCCCAAATTAACCAACCCTGTATCTCTTACCGTTCCCGAGATCCTAATGGTGGTCCTTCAATTTGTAACAGCCTGTATAAGTTAATTAAAAAATGTTTCCAACTTAAGCAAGAGAAGCTTAGTAAAAATTGTAAGATGCTTTTTAATATTTTGTTTTATCATCAATTTGTACGTATCAAGCTGACAAAATGTGTATGTCTTTAACGTCCTATTTTTTAAATTAAAATATATTTTTTTATAATCATTTTTACACTTTAGATACGACGTATATAAAAATTACCAGTTAAAATGAGCCACCCCGTAAAATTCTGTTAATTATATATTAATTTAAAAAAAATCATAAATTTCCTTTTTTAATGTTTGGATGGACACAGTTTTTAATCAAAATTTACTTTTTCTAGGTTATCTCCTTCCCTTAGCAACTTTCAAAAGTTTAAATAAGAAAGGTTATTAGGTGATTCATCATCTAAATGGGTTTCAAATTCTCTTTTTAATAGTCTTCCTTTAATCGGTTTGGTAGTGTTTTTTAAGAAAATGTACCCTAATTTTTACCTAGCTGGTAAATTACCCCTATTTTTTGGTTTTTGAAATATGGATATAAAATTTGGTTTTGACGAATTTTTTTGTTTGCTATAACTTTTGGTTTAGCCGAAACGACATTTACTTTCCTACCAGACACCCGAATTATTTTTTCTATCTAGAAAATTACAACATTTTTAACTTTTTAACATTTAACTTTTAAATGTTTTTATTTTAAATTTTTAATTAAGATTGCTTTGAGAGCAAATGTACTGAATTGTCGTCCTTTACCTCTGATGAAAAATGTTTCTCTCGTTGTCAAAAATCAAAAGGGATTTTTACAATGTAATTAAATATATCTAAAGAAAACAACAACATCAGAATAAAAAAGAGAAAAATAGTTGAGGTTGTAGCCATAAGGGAAACTGTCAGAAAGTATTATCGCTGTTTATAAAGGTGTCTCCACACTTAGCTAACGTATACGGCCGAACAGCAACAAACGTTTGGCACGCGTTCGGGTAGTTAATAGAAAAATCTTTTCACACAGTTTTGAAATTTGTACGCATAAATATACATGCGGTAAAAAAGGCAGGCGTCAAATTAAGGTGTGTCCATACCAGAGTTGAGTCGAAGACTGAAAATCGGTATGTAACGAATAGCTGAAAAAAAGTTTTGGAATACCAAATATTTGAATACTTAAAAGAAAAAAATATTCGAATATACTCAGTATTCACGAACACCTGAAATCGGTATTCGAATACTGGAAAAAAAAGATTCGAATTCCAGAAAGAAAAAACAACCGATACAATTTTGGTATTCGAATACTGCTTACTCATACCGGTATTCGCATACGGGGAACGCCGATATTCGAATACTTAAAAAAGGTATTCATCGAATACTTCAAAAGTATTCGCATACAGAACCCCGAATACTAACCAAAAAGTATTCTGCCGAATACCGAATATTAAACACACAAATGTATTCGAATAATATTCGAATACCGGCGAAATGTATTCTGAATACTATTCAGAATACTGAGTATTCGAATACGACCCAACTCTGGTCCGTACTTAGCGAACGAATAAGGCAGGACGGCCATGACTGTAAATGCCATAAATGTTCGGCAAGCGATGTAACGTCCACCTATAGTGAACGTGCGCGTGCAGTGTCGTTTACCTCCATTTCCAGTTATTTGCAGCCTGCTTTCTTTAACCACATATTGTATGGACAGTTGTTTAAATTGTTGCTCAGAAAAATTATATACATTTATATACATTATTTATATACACACTATATTGGTTAATAATTTAAAATCAATAATATCAAGAACCTTTTTGCCCACGCCACTATATTCTTTGTAAAAAGGTATATTAGATTTAGTTTTTACTATTTTGATAAGTTGTGAGTTAATTGAGATACAAGAAGTACTTGGAAATACAATATTTTCAATGTGAACCTATAGCTTAAAAACTAAGAGACCTATTACCGCTTTGCCATAAATCTTTTATTTTACAAAAAAGTAGCTCAGGTTTACGAAAACTACAAGATTCTATCTTTATTAATAACTAGAATACACCGCAGTTTCGAACAAAATGGGACACTGTGTACAGAGGTGGAAAATGCAATATAAACAATTTAAAAATAATTAAAACATTGTTTAAAAACAAATTAGTAATCTGCATTGATTCTTAACTTTATTTTTATCACCTTTTACATAAAGCGCACTTTTGCGTCTCTAGGCAAGGAATAGGGCAGAAAAGGTTTTTCAGTGGTGTCATTTTAATGAAGTCAGCAGTTGAATGACTACATGTAAAGGCGGTATTAAATTCTTCCATTTACTTGACTTTTTACTAAAATTTCATATTATTTTACGTTATGCTTATATCTTAGAAGTTTTCTACCTAAATACCGTAAATGGTTAAAGTTATATTCTGTTGTTTTAAAAATATTTAATTGCTTTTGTTAGTTTACTTTTCCTTTCCTGAGGACATTCTGCAAGCTTAATATATAAACTTATATGTATAAAATTTTTCCGGCAACATTGTAACAAGAGAGTTGGAATAAAGATATGCTGTCAAATTGATGCCAGGATGTCTACTTGCCAGCTGATTATAAAAACGTCATATTTGTTCATGGGCGGCAGCACGGGGTTATTAATAATTATTAATAAAAATTAAAAAAATTGCTTACAGTTTAGGCACACTATAATAATTCCAAGGTATTGATTTTACATACAAATTTATTGCACACCAAATTAAAAAAATAATTACCTATGTTTATAATCCTAATGTTATAATTGCGCTTTCTATGCGGCCTTTAGACATTTTATTACATACACCAGCCTTAAGAAACAAGGAAAAATTACAACTCCATACGGATTTCCCTGTAACAACGGTATTTTTAAACCAAAAACCCTTTGCCCGTTTATTTAAACACTAGTTAGTAAAAGTAAAAAAATCAGTCGCAGCAAATGCATTAATTATTGTTGAAACACCAACTAAGGTTTTTTGTCTGCGCTTTTTTAAATTATTCTCTTTTTTATCAGCGTTTCTATGTTTTTATTTTAAAAGCCTGTATTGCATTAGACAACGATACTGAAACCCTATTTTCAATTATTTTTTGTTCTTTTTTTATCTTTGGACAAACTACAAAGGCTTAAAGCCTAAATACTAACGTACCGTGGGTGTCTTAAGCGAGGTAAGAGGGAGGTTGTTGACACGCACTTAAATACTTGAAGATTTGGGGGAAGGAAAGACCTCCGCGGGCAGCAGGTTCCACAATCTAGAAACTCTAAGGATAAAAGAACGAACAAAGTGGGAAGTTCGGGGCCTGTCCAGTTGGACCATATAGGGATGCATACGCGCGGAACGACGAGTTTCTCTGTTGGGAACCGTGAGTGGAGGAACTATACTGGACAATTCTTCAGAGCAGAAGCCATGAAAGTACCTATAAAAAGCAATAAATCTCCCACAGCCCGACGATTTGCAAGAGAGGCAAGCCTTTCTGTAGGTGAAGGATCATTAATGAGACGAATAGCTCTTCTTTGAATAGAATCAAGAATGCTTAGGGTTGTGGGGGATGCCATGCCCCAGATATAAGAACAATATTCCAATGGAGGTCGTATTGATTGTTCTTTAAAACGAACCCTGCATCTTAAATACAGAAGATATTCCAATGACAAAAAGTATTTAAAAATTTTAATAAATTTTATTGTTTACTTATAGTTTCTTTTAGCTGAAGTAACGAATAAAAATCTTAATACAAATATAGGCAAGAATTATCGAACTAAATTTAAATTGATTTAATACAGTATAGAACCTCTATAGAAAAGTAATTCCCAAACCCTTATCAAAATCGTATTACGCTAAACAAGTTTTTTATTTCGAGCCTTCACCCATTTCAAAGAACTCGACGGGAAAATTAAACTAAGAAATTTAACCTTTCACTATCCTGTGTTCAAAGTTCCTTTTATATTGGGAGATATTTAAAAAAAGTTTTTCAGAAGTATGTCGTTAATAAATAAAGGTGGTTTATATCAGATATCTGATACGTAACTGTAATAAAACATAGGAATAACGAAACAAATACATATCAAAATTGCCCAAGTCTTACCAAAAACAAAAAAATTAACTTACCACATGATTAAGAAACAAAGGAAACAGACAAACAAAAGTTTTTCTACACTAAAAAATATGTGACTATCCTAACAGTAACGAAATGCTTTTTAATAAACGGTGCATTTCTGTAATGCCCCTTTTTTTTGAACGGATGAATTTACCAAATTAAAACTTTTGAATATGACATTAAAGCTAAAATACAATATTTTAGAGGCAACTTTTTTAAAAACATTACCTTCCCTGTACATCCTGGAAAATCTGATGCATATTAAAAAATAGAATCACGCCACTCATAAAAACATTCATGAACACAATACCAGGGGTAAGACCAAACTGGTGCCCCCTACTGGCATCTGGGGAGGTGCCAAGACGGTCCTAGATACTGGGCAAAAACTCTTTAATATCTTGCCGAAGGGTATAAAGGGGTTACCTGTAAATAGATTTTACACAAGTATTAAACGTATATTAGTAAAAAATAAATTTTATTCAGTAGAGGAGTTCTTAAGCTTTAAGTTTTAAACTAGTTTAAAAACGTTTTACTTTGTTACTTTTATTATTTTTTTAGGGTTTTTTTTGTGTAATTTTTATTGAATATTGACGTATGTAAACAGAATTTGTTTGTTATTTACTTGAATAAATGAGTATTGAGTATATTGAGTATAAATGGAATGGGTGGTCTTGTGACACATCATTATAAAGCTCCTGAAAAGTACTCTATAGCCCTAGAATATAAAGACAATAACTTTATCTACTAAAGGATAGCGGTACTTTAAAATTTACCCAATTACCTGCATTTGATGGTCATATTTTCAAAACTAACAAATTCAGATGCACCTCAGATTTTCCTTAAGCTCTTTAAAGTGCTTCCTAATGGTAATATTGTTATTAATATACAGGGTAGGACAAAATAAATATATATATTTTTTAATAAATTACTTTGTATATCGCCTTTAAAAAGATTTTTAAAAAACTTTAAGAAAATACCACATTAGGTACAAATTACTTTATTACTTTCGGAAATATGGCTATCCAAAGCAGGTATTTAAGTAATTTTTATAGTATCGCCATTTTGTAGTAAGAAAAGGTATTGACTTTATACTCTAGGGTTATACGGTACTCGTCAGAAGCTTCAAAATGATGCCACAAGACCCCCTTTTCATTTTTTAAGATGGAGCCCACCCACTATCGTGTTTTTTTCATTTTTCAATTTTACTTTAAAATATGTAGTATTTATGTACCGACTTTTTATTCTAAAGTTTTAATTTTTGCAATTGGTACATTTAATAAGTAAAAAATGTTCAAATACAGCACAAGGATATTTTCCTAAACAGCGATCGCTTTTATGTTACGTTTATGCCTTTTTCAACCAGTAAACTTTTAACATACCAATCCTTACAACCCACTTTAAATTAACTTAGGTTCACTAGTATTAAACGTTGTTCTTTACGTTAAGAAGTGACGTCAAAATAAAATTTTAATTTTATTTCTTGGAAAGGAAATTTTCTCAAACCCTAATTTTTAGACAGACACAGAAATAAAAATCTAGAGAGCTTTTATCCAATCCAAATCCAGGGACCATTCAATTACCTTCTAGGTAAAGTTTTATTTAAATCCTTTCGTTTCATAATATCTGATTTGGGCAGTGACCAGTTATTGAAAATAATCTTCTAGTTTTAATAAGATGGGGCACGGCGGTATTTTAGTATACATATGCGTTATCCCCTGCGGGGTTGCTTGTCCCCTATCGGGTGCCTCCAGGTGGCGGATAGGGGAATGCCTACCAGATATGGGTGGTAACGGTGAAATCAAATAGCCGGGGTGGACCAAAACTAGCACTGCAGCGTCTGACTCAGAATGAGCGGCTGCAAACAGCGTCGGTAATTCATGTTAGAAGCGGCTGGTTCTCTAGGCCAGGAAAGCAACGGAGGACTACCTGGTGTCTAATATTTTCCCAAGACACCACAATGGCTGAAAAACAGAAAGATACGGCCCCTAATCCCGGGCACCCCTTAAATAGGGAGAGCGGGCTAAGAATCCCCCGGTCAGCCAACAATGTCCGAAATGTAAAAGGATCGGTACTTGGAACATAGGAAGTATGTACCAGCCAAGCAAAGCAGCAAATATCAATTCGGAAATGAAACGCCAGAATATTAATATTTTAGGATGTCCGGTGGCCAAATTTCTGAAAAACAGTCATTGGTGAGCACCATATCTATTACTCGGGAGATGATACAACACGATATAGAAACGGAGTAGCCATAATCATAAAAAGGAAATAGCTAAAGCAGGGACCGGATTTACACCTATGTCAGATAGAGCTGTAGTATTAAGGATTCATTCATGTCATTCTTGCATAAACATCATTCAGGTTTATGCACCTACAGCCGAATCTACTGAAGCAGAGATAGAAAATGTCTACCAGTCTCTGGAAGATTCTTTAAAACTTACCAAACAACATGAAGTAAATATTGTCATGGGCGAGTTAAATTATAAAATAGAACAAGGCGCAGTTGAAATAATTGTGGAAAAATGCGGTCTTGGCATGAGAAATAAAAGAAGAGAGAAGATGATTTACTTTTGCCAAGAAACTGATATGGCAATAATAAATACATTTTTTAAACTACATCTTAGAAGGCTTTATACATGGAAAGCTTCGGAAAATACACCAGAAAGAATTATAAGAGACCAAATTAATTTTATAAACATAAATAAATGGTTTCGAAAGTCCACTACCTCAGCAAAAATTACAACATCCAGGCGCAGACGTATTTTTGGACCATAATCTATAAGTTACAAATAATAACATACGCTTATAAAATCATTCATAACAAAATAACCACAATAAAGACATAGAACAACAATGGAATAAAATAACGACATCTATTACTGCAATATCACACAAAAACCTTGTATCCAAAGAGAGAGAAAAAAAGAATGGATGACGAATGAAATTATACAAATGATGAAGGAACGGCAAGAGAGAAATGTTCATGAATACAAGAAAGTCCACAAAAGCATACTGTGGAAAATAAAAGAAGCAAAGGAGTCATGGTTTAATAAAAAATGTGCCATAATTGAAATTATCCAACAAAAACACGATGATTTCCATATGCACACGAAGATTAAAGAAATACAGAACACCAACGAAGGTCAGATATTGACCTAGATTGGGGATAAACTAAGTAGGTGGAAGGCAGTGGCGGCTATTCAGGTGTAGTAAGTGAAGTGCCACTTCACCAAAAATAAATAATAAAACATTAAAAATACATATTACTAGTATTCAATTCATTTTTCTCATTTCAATTCCTTATTTGTAAAATTCACCATAGAAAATTTAGCAGATAAATTAACCGCTAGCGCAAATCGCTTTCCCCGCTTTCGGCAACGCGACATCAGAATCCGCGATCAGCAAGAGTATTGCAAATATAAAACGGACCGATAACACCTCATGCGGGGTTTTGTTTACGCTTTGACGCTCCGTTGCCATGACAACGCTATACTTGCCGACGGCCAGAATCGCGGGTGGTTGCTTGATAAATCGCTATCCTTAAGCCACGTACAGACTTGGATACAATCGGCGAAAACATTTGTTAGCCGACTGTACCTTGAATGTTGCACATCGGTCGGCCGACTTGTTGCAAACGCCATGGCAACATCGGTGGGCGTTTTCATCCAAGGAATCGGCAAGTCGCCTGTTTTCCATTTAGTATGGAAAACTTCGGCAGGTTTGTACCTTTTAAACTAGTGTGGACGCGAAACACTGGTATCTGCAAATGTTGGCGAACTTTGTTGCTGAAAATTTTACATGGCTTTAGCGCCTTTGCACACTGACTGTTTTAGAGACTATAAAATAAACATTATCCTTTAGGTGGACTGCACTTTTCCGCGGTGTATTTTTTAGCGCTCCGGGTTTTGATTATTAATTCTGGTTAGTGGAACGGAGTTTTTCTTGTCTTAAGCGTTTAAAAACTTTCTTAAGAAACACTAGATATATCCCAAGATAGACTGTTATCTTTAGCCAATATTTCAATTCAAAAGGAGCTTCTACAGGAACTGATAAAAACTCAACCATTTTATGAAGATATAATTGATAAATTTGCTGCATTAAAAGATAGAAGGATTAATTTGGTGTATAAAATTTAGGGTAATTTTCTAGAAACCTGCGGCAACTCCGATTTTAACGAAATTTGGTATACGGGGTTTTTTGGGGCGCTGATCACGAATCTGTAAGATTTTTTGGCGGAAACGTTTCGTTCTCGAGATATTCATTATCAAAGTTTAAATTTAAACTAAGCACTATATTTCCCCTTCTTTTTGACCATAGTTCTTGATTTAAAGCTAAAGTGTCACACCATATTTGATTTTCACCTTTAAAAACCCTGTTTTCCTACGTTTTTACATTATTTTTGCATTAAATTGCGTGGGGTTTCTTTGATAATGCGGCAACCATACATACACATAGGGCTTCATGGCACACTGGGATTGAAATGATTCAAAGTATAGCTATGCAATTTAATGTAAAAATAATGTAAAATACTTAAAAAAACAGGGTTTTAAAAGGTGAAAATTAAATATTGTGTGCCACTTTAGCTTTAAATTAAGAACTGTGTGTAAAAGAAGGGGGAATATTGTAAAAATAGGGTTAGTTTAAATTTCAAGTCTGATGATGAGTATCTCAAGAACTAAACGTTTCCGCCCAATAATTCTCCCAGATTCGTGATCAGCGCCCCAAAAACCCCCGTATAACAAATTTCGTCAAAATCGGAGTTGCCGCAGGTTTCCAAAAATTACCAAATTTAGGTAAGTTAAGATATGAAGACTTTTTACTTAGACTTTTAATAGTTGAGAAATTTTAATTTTGCTAAAATGGTGATTTCGCTTTTTTCCCTTCCTGCACTACACCTGTTTTTAGACCCGCGAGCCGCCACTGGTGGAAGGAATATATGCAAGAACTATTCGGAGATACAACAATAACACCACTCAAAATAAACAATGCCCACAGCCCAGAAATAACAAACGATAAAGTTAAGATGGCCATTAAGCGACCTAAAGATGGAGAAGCACTAGGACCTGATGACGTACATGGAGAAATTTTAAAACTATTGGAGCCCCCCAAATCACAGTGTTTACCAAACTACTTAACAACATATATAAGACTGGGCAATTACCTTAAGACTGGCTACTATCAATTTTCATTTATATTCCAAAAAAAAACGAACGTTAGGAAATGCAAGTACCACAGATTGATTAGCCTTATGAGCCACGGAGTTAAAATATTTCTTAACATTATTTACTCTCGCATTCACAACAAATTAGAAGAACATCTCAGTGAAGCACAGTTTGAATTCCGAGGGGGCCTTGAAACAAGAGAAGCTTTATTTAAAAGACCTGACACAAAGAGCGACGTATTTGCATTCTTCATTAATTTTAAAAAGGCATTTGACAAGGTACCGCCAAGCTAATTGATATCCTAAAAACATCAAGAACAGACGGTAAGGATATAAGGTTATAAGGTTAATCTCAAACGTATAGTTCTCCTCGAAAACGAACTGTCCGATATCTTTGCAGTAGGAAAGGGAGTCCAAAAGGGTTGTATTTTGTTACCTGCATTGTTTAATTTATTTTTGAAGCATCTATTTAGAAAGGCATTAGATAAATCAGAAGACGAAATTGCAGTTAATGGCCAACTCATAAATAATATTGGATACGCCGATGACATAATACTGCTGGCAGATAGTGAGGGGGTTACAGAGAATTATAGATAATGTCGTGGAAGTGTGCAACGAATTATGGACTTAAGCTAAACTGCAAAAAAACTAAAGTAATGATCATTAGTAAAAACACTAAAATAGACGACCAATTTAAGATAAACAATACACCATTGGAAAGAGTAGAGAAAATATGTTACTTGAGCTACAATATTAGTGACACGTGGGATCACAGTTATGAAATAAGAACTAGAATTAAAAAAGCCAGAAGTGCTTTTAAACGCCTTAAAAAAGTACTATGTAACCTCTCTCAGTAAATATCAACAAACGCATAAGAATTCTTAGATGCTACGTGTTTAGTGTGCTTCTCTATGGGGTAGAAAGTTGAAGTCTTACCGAGGCCGCAGCAAAAGGCTTAGAGGGATTTAAAATGTGGTACGTACATCCACCATACAACCAACATTACGATTCTCTAAAGACTCGGAAAGGATAAAGACGCAGGCATATATCCTGGCTGACCAATCTTAGAAAATGGATCAGCCTAACATCAACTGACCTGTTCCGAGCTGCAGTGAACAAGGTAAGATGGGCCAATGTGGTCGCCAACATCATTAGCCGATAGGCATCTTTAGAAGAAGAAGATGCGTTTGACTAAAATTTTCCCTAAAAGATAAATATCTATTTGAGAAATTATTTACTGCCTCCCTTCCGGGACCTAACTTCTCCAGATTAAAATTTTCATTTATTTAAAAACTCTTGTATATCGTACTAAAGCAGATACTTTAGAAGAAGTTTAAAACATAATAGTAAATGAATTGCATAAATAATATACTATAAAATATACAAAGTGGTTCGTTTAAAAAATGACAAGAAATACTACCATTTGACAGGTGATGTTGTCACCTACACACATTGCAGCGAGCTTATAGGACTGTTGGACAAAACTAATATATCCAAAACTAAATTAATTAAAGGTGGTATTTTTGTAAAGCTCCTTGGTCAATCTTTATATTAGGGATATAATATACAGGATGTTGTATTTAAAATGTCATACTTTTTGTTCTACCCTATATATCTTAAAAAATAATAAACATTTCATAATTGATTCCAAAAGTTTATAATTAACCCAACAAAGTGATATTTTTAATAATCTTGTAGAATAAAAAAGAAACTAGTTATGGGGTCTAAATTTATACCTGGAGTTTCGCCGGTAGTATTTATACTTACTACATGAAAAAAAAGGATTTTTTTATAAAGAGATAAATTTTAAAGATTCATGGACATACAAATCTATGATTTCAAGATATCATTATTTGGTCAATTTAGTGAAATTTTTACTAAAAATGAGACCCATGCAAAAATAAATAAAAATTAGGTTTTTGTCCACAGATCGCTGCACTGTGTGACATAACAAAGACACAGTATAAATGGAATAATGTCAGTTCTTAACGTTAAACACCTGAAACCGCTACAACTTTCGGTTTGTAATTAAGCCATTCCGGAACACCTTGTGTATAAAACAAAGAATTTAAATGTTTTAATAGAAACCAAAACATAATTTTTTAAGGCAAGCCACAAATTAAGACGCGTCTAACGTGTGCGACGCGAGAAACTATGTCACTGGCCCAAAAATCAATGTCTTTTCGAGTAGACGCGTCGCTAGTCAATTTGCACTGTATAATTTAATTTCATAAAGTTTCGTTTTCACGGTGATCGTTTTCGCCATAGTTGCTATCATAATAGTGACAGTCACATGAACTATCGTGACCTATCTCCATGTAAATAACCCGATAGTAGCTATCATGCTGTCGCGATAGTACTTTCGCACTTTCTTGCTTTCCTAGAT
The DNA here is from genome assembly GCA_014170235.1 of Listronotus bonariensis. Lineage (NCBI taxonomy): Eukaryota > Metazoa > Arthropoda > Insecta > Coleoptera > Curculionidae > Listronotus > Listronotus bonariensis. The sequence goes on along the minus strand of JACEGR010001605.1, from coordinate 118,243 downwards.
AGTTAGGCCTAACTTTTATAATAAAAGTTGTTGTTTTTGTACAAATAGCACGTAGTACGTTATTTTTACAATAAATCTTATAAATATTTGTACAAACTGCAAATAAAGTTAGAATGAGCCGAAGGCAATTTGACCTTTCATATCATTTAAAAAAATTATTATGTTTATGGTAAAAAAGCTCTTCCGATTTTAAAAACAGAGCGAAAAGGGACCATGCTAAAAACTTCTGCTGCCCTTATCAGGACTTTCTACAATAATAATAATACATTGGTTACTGCCGTGATAGTTTTTACACGTGTAGACACCTCAATTTCATAATAGGACTATCCAGGGTACTATCATGAGAGTACTTTCACAACAGTACTATCACCGTTTGTGCTGTGCATCGCACGCCTTAAGTTTGGGTCACACACAACCGCACCGAGTCCGATTTTACGGTCATAGAGGAAAGTGTGGCAAATTTATTTAGAAAAATTTAAAAGCACTTTTCATGCCCTTAAAATATACAAAGCATTTCTGTCAAGCTAAATCTATTATTTAATGTATGTATATCTCCTTGTTTAAATAAAACAGATATAAAAGTCTGGCCACACATAACCGCAACGATGTCCCGTACGGTCTGAAACATGCCCAGCAGATAAAATCATACGTGGATCGGATAGCGCCGATGTTCCCCGAGCCAAGCCTTAGTTTACGGGCGTCACCTTTTATTTCTATTCGTTACGTATAAAAATTTAAAAGTTAGTGGTTAAAGGTTACTTGTTGTAAACAAATAATACAAAAAAAATGATTTAATAAGTATTAGAAATAGTAAATAATATGTGAGTCAAACTTACGAATACATTGTTATTTTTTGTTTTATAAGTTTTTTTTTAATTAATATTTTGAGAAATTAAATAAACTAATGTTTGTTTACTTGTTAAAATGCGGTGCGGGGTATATGCTCCACGGCATTTGATTACAACGGTACATTTCAAAACCGAGACACGGTCGTGCTACAGTACAGTACTCGGTGTGATTATGTGTGGTTAAACCTTTAAACTGTGTTACCTTATTTGTAAAGATTTAATTTATGATTAGATGTAACTTAAAGCGTGGTATATGTATTTCGTATTACTGCAGTATGATTAAATACAAAATTTTTGCACCGCATCCCTCTGCATTTCACCAGGGAATGGTAATGTGAGTCCCGACCTATATACGCGTCTCAATTGGCGCTTTGCCTAATACTAACAAAGGCAATTATAGTTTTGATACTAGTTACTTTTGTTTGTTTTCCAAATTATTATTTTTGCACCAAACATTATTTTATATCCTTACCTTCTAATCAAATAGTGGAACTTTTTTAAACGAAAATCATAGAAAATTTTTACATACAACTTTTTGTCTGTTGACAAAAGTTCTGCATTTTATTTTTGGATTATAAAACAAAGACATAATAACTATTACTACGCTGGAACTTTATACAAAATTATCATAGTGTAACAGAATTACAATATACTATGCAGTTTTTTAAACTATTGTTCGTCAAGCTATTTTAAAATTCAGTTTTAACATCTTTGGGAATACAAAGTAGCTTCTGGCTGAATGCGATTTTAGATAACCCCTTGATATCTTTTTGCATTTTAATAAAGCTTATAGTCGAGTCAGTGAACACGTTTCGACAAAAGTCCTCAATTACAGCTCCGATTTTAATATACATATACATGGTGTTGTCTGTTGTCTAACAACAATACGAAACTTTTGGGTGTGATTCATTATGTTATTTTATAAAAAAGTTTTTGTAAACATATGTCCTGATATACAAGGTGCTAAAATTTAAAAAAAATAAGTTTTTTCCAAATATTTTTAATTTTGGACCGATTTGAATAAAATGTGGTATATTCATTTAAAGTAATAAGGTGTTTATTTATTTATTACCTAATTTTTATTATTGGGTCCAGTGGCGTCTTAGTTGGCAACCCAACTTATATTATTGATAAAAAAAAGTCGCCACTGTCTTTTTTACGTTTTTATATTTTTTTACAACTTTTTAGTATTTTGTATTTTTGTCGTATCTCGCTTTGTTTTTGAGGAAAAGAAATTGAAGCCACTGTAAGTGCTACTAAAAAGTATGCATAAACAGCATAAAATTCAATTTAAAAATAAACAATTTTGACCTTAGTAGATAAGGAAAATGATGATTGTTCCATGAAATACACGACTGCTTATTTATTTTAAAGCAAAATTGTTTATTTTTTTTACTAAGGGACTAAAAGTTGTAATAGAAATTGTTAACTTATAAAAAAGTGGCGCAACTGCGGACATATGTTTATAGGTATTTTTTTTATTAAAGAACATAAGAGATTTTGCCTTAAAGTTTCGTACCGTTGTTAGAAAACACCCTGTATATATTTTTTTAATTTTTGTTTTTTTAATATAAAACCTCCCAGAGGAAGAATATAATTTCTTGTATTGTTTAAACAATATACAGGTTTATTTTTGGGTTTGTATTTTTATTTCAACACTGTATAAAATGCAAGAAAATAAGAGTATTCTTCAAATAAAATTATGTCCGAAAATGCTTCGCTTCCGAGATAAAAGTTTGTGTTAAAGTTTTAGGGAAAAATGTATTTTTTATCATAACTTTTCACCACTCCAGATATTTCTACAAAATTTAGGACACTCCTTTTAACTATTTTTTTTTGCTGTAAAAGTTTTAAAAAATTACCAGTGGCGTTTGAACAATATTTGTATTAATTTATTCTCAAGAGAAAAATAGCACGCCACTGCTTTTTATTCGAATCGATATTATTTTTCAAATACTCATTTACTTTGGAGTTAATCTGGTTTCTTGGTATTTTTCGTACGGCAAAGGGTTTTCGTTTAAAGAAATAAAAGCTGTTTTGATGCATAGCAAAATCGCTAAAATCTGATATGGTCTTTTATATGTAAAATTCGTTTTTGTCTAATGTGTATTGAAAAGGGGTCAAATACTTATATAACTACAATTAAAATTTAATGCGAAAAATGTTTAAGTAGTATAAAAGTTTTAAAAAAATTACCAGTGGCGTTTGAACAATATTTGTATTAATTTATTCTCAAGAGAAAAATAGCACGCCACTGCTTTTTATTCGAATCGATATTATTTTTCAAATACTCATTTACTTTGGAGTTAATCTGGTTTCTTGGTATTTTTCGTACGGCAAAGGGTTTTCGTTTAAAGAAATAAAAGCTGTTTTGATGCATAGCAAAATCGCTAAAATCTGATATGGTCTTTTATATGTAAAATTCGTTTTTGTCTAATGTGTATTGAAAAGGGGTCAAATACTTATATAACTACAATTAAAATTTAATGCGAAAAATGTTTAAGTAGTACTTTAATAAAAATAAGAATAAAAAATATAAAACACCATATCAGATTTTAGCGATTTCGCTATGCATCAACATCTTTTATCACATCAACAGCTCTTATTTCTTTTAAACCAAAACCGTCTGTTGTACGAAAAATTTAAGAGACCAGATTGGCCCTAAAGTAAATAAATATTTCAAAAATAATATTGATTTGAAAAAAAAGCAGTGGCGTAATATTATTTTCTTTAAAAAATTTAATATGAATTTTGTTCAAACGCTTCTGGTAAAAGTTTTTTTTTAATTTACAGCAAAAAATGAAATGTAATGGTATAAAGAAGTGTACCACATCTTGTGGAATTATTTCGAGTAGAGGGAATGTTATGATATATAATGCATTTTTTTCTTTAAACTTTAACACCCTGTATCTCGAAAACGAGTCATTTTCGAACATAGCTTTATTTAAATTTTTCTCTTATTTTCATGCAATCTGTACAGTGTTAAAAGAAAAACACCAACTTAAAAATAACCCTGTATACGGTGTGTCCCAGGATAGGTGTTACAAGAGACCAAATGGACCAAAAATTTTAGAATTTTTAAACGTCCTTTAGGAAAAACTAGTCGCATGGCCCAAAAGTAATAAATACAAAATTTTACTTTGAATGGTAATATACAGGGCGAGTTATAAATAAAAATATGAACAATGATCAAGAGTAAAATACCTTTATTTTTAAAATAGGGCAACATTTTGTAAGTAAATGTTGTAGAGGATTAAATTTTATGTCCATGTTTAAGTTTAGGACCTAAAGTAAAAAAATTGAATGTGTCAATTTTTTCATCATGCATTAACATTTTTAAAATACTGGGCATAAGGCATCAAATTTAAAAAAACTCTTTTCTAAAATTTTGCTCCCTCTTGCCCATTATTTAAGTTGTAATACGTAATTTAATAAATGGAATTTTTTTTTAATTTAATGTAATTTAAATGTTTACATAAAATTTATTTCTCCACAACTTATAAAGTTTTGTTCTATTTTAAAAAATATTAGTAGTTAGTTTCTGGGCATTTTTTCAGTTATAACTTGCCCTGTATAATGCTAATTGAAGGAAAATTTTGTATTTATTAGTTTTGGACCATGCGAACAGTTTTCCCAAAATTTCGCTTTAAAATTCAATAATTTTTAGTCCATTTGTCTTCTTTTAACATTTATCCTGGGACCTGGGACACACTCTATGGGGTTTATACAGGGTGTGTAAAAGCTCTCCCTACAAACTTTGGAAAAGCAAAAAAAACTTTATATGAACATATGTTCTAAAAGTCCTACTTTCGAAACTACAGGGTGTTAAAGTTAAAAGAAAAAAATTCGTATTTTATTATAAATTTATTACAGTTAAGATTTAAAAAAAAAAACAAATTAAAAGATATCTTTTAAGTATCAAAAGCGATTTTTGTGGTACAAAAATTACCAATGTCGTTCGTGAGGTATATATGGTGAACAACCTCTCTCTTTTATGGTATTCGATATAAGATTTTCGCGTAATTCAAATCAAAATTGTTCTTGACATAAAGTAAATAAAATTAACTTATTCACATATTACATAAATTAAAAATTAATTTTTCACTGAAAGATTAGTTAAAACATTAATGTTTTAATTTTTAATTCATGTAATGATTGGTAAAGCAAACTAAGCGAGATCATTCGCCAAGCGCTTTGAAACGACGTAATTTCATCCAGGATTGGCACGGCGTGGAGCGGTGCATGATGCAGTAAATGAAAACATAACTGGTCTTGTTCAGTGTTGACAAGTGTATTTTAGGATCTTACTAAAAATCTTTTTGTTACTTGATATAACTTGAATATTTTCTACCGAAGAGGAAATATAGGTGAGGGGTATTGGTTAGTTCTGGTTAGTTAAATCTTTTAATTCCTCATTTTGAGCTTGCACATTTTTCATGAAAGCGTTAATAATAGAGAGTTTAAGCATAGAAATGTATACAAAAATCCGTAGTTTTGTATTTTTTTTTATAAAAAGACGTTTATCCAACGATTTTTTTATTTTAAACCATGTGTGTATACCAAAAAAATTTTATTTGGAATTTTCGAAAATGTAAATGTGTATTGATGTAAAAAAATATTTAGTCTAAACAGACATTTATTTTTATTATTATAGTAATAGAATTTAATATATTTAAAAACAATTTTAATGCTTTAAATTAAATAATAGTAATTAGTCATGTCAGTGTTGTCCCTTGTCTCATGAGAACAATAGCAATAATTATTATTTTTGTAATAATTATACCATAACTAAATAAAAGTGTTAATAACATTACATTATCTGTAAAAAATAAAAATAATTATTGAAAAAAATGTGCATTGACGGCGATTCGAACCCAGTGTGAAGTGATCAGTACGCATGTAAAAAACCATGACGCCACGTGTCCATATAAAACAGAGTACATTATTATAAACTGTGCTTGGGGAAAACCTGTTTAACCAGGGAAAACACAATAAGGAACAATTAGCTCAAGGTTTTTACTTGATTATCTATATTTATTATTATTCTAGGAGGGGTAAATATAATATATTAACACTCATCTATTGTTAAGAAAATAATTTTGTTATTGGAGGAGTTTGCATGCAATTCGCATGGCTGGGTGTATCTGACGCGTTAGTGGTGGGGCGACCGTTTGACACATTTCCCATGATGCATTACAGGATCCAGAATCAGGGGCTGATGTCTGGCCATAATTATTGGAGGAAAGGGGTAAGTTCCAGTATTTTTTCCAACTTATTATATAATGCACCTCGGATATGTTTTCAAGGCTTTGTCCCTGTTATGAATAATGCTTAGTTTAATAGTAAGCGCTATGTGAGAAGGTACCGTCTTGTGCGGACCATAAGTATTTATCGTAAGTATTTTGTAAATTGTAAATTTATACTATACTTTTATCTGTATAACCAATATTATTTTAAGTATTCAGGATTTAAAGTATATGTAATATACAGTGTTGTTTAGGCTATTTAATCATAAATTAACATTTTAATTATACCAAGCCACAAGTAAGAGGCCTGCATTTATGTAAAATGTGGACAAAACATGGGGTTAAATTGTAACAAAACAATTTATAAATAAGCAAATGGTTGGGTGAAATTGTGACATTTTTTTTATTTTAAAGATGCCACGAAAGTACCAAAGGCTACCTAGGACTCGTCAGTACAAAAATTACACAAAAGAAACATTAGAAGAAGCTCTTCGCAATATAAGAGCTAAACGAATTAGCATACGGGATTCACAAGATAGGTAAGGATTGTAACTAAAATGTAATAATAAAAACATTTTCTTACAAATTATCTATTTTTTAGATATGAAATTCATCGTAACACTCCTGTTATCGAAGCTGCATGGTAAACATAGTCTTCCATCTGGTGGGCAAACTGCGCTAGAGAAGTTTGAAGAGGAGTCTATCATTGCTCATGTGATTGCTGTTTCGATATATGGTTTTCCTGTAACCGCTTATGACCTCCGATTTATAGTTAAGGCATATTTAGAAAGGAGGGGAAAGATAGTTAGGCGATTTAAAGACAATTTTCCGGGAAAAGAATGGGTGACCTCATTTCTAAATAGACACAAAGATGTGCTAGTTAACCGAGTTGCTAGAAACATAAGCATTTCAAGAGCCGCAATTAACCACGAGATTATAAACAACTTTTTCGATATCCTTGAGAGAGAGTTAGAGAATGTGCCGCCATGTAACATATGGAATTATGATGAAACAAATCTTGGAGACGATCCGGGTGCCACAAAAGTACTTATACGAAGAGGAACAAAATATCCAGAACAAATTCGAAATGCTACAAAGGCTTGCACTTCATTAATGATTGCTGGGAATGCAGCTGGTGAAACCGCACTAGTGTATGTTGTATACAAATCAGAAAAACTATGGCAAACCTGGACAGAAAATGGACCTCATAATGCACGATACAATAGAACAAAGTCTGGTTGGTTCGATTACCAATGTTTTGAGGATTGGTTTATAAATCTTATGTTACCAATACTTAAGAGACAGGAAGGAAAGAAAATATTGATTGGAGACAACAAGTTCCCATTTAAATATTGAAGTCGTACGCCACTGCGAGGCAAACAATATATCTTTTATTGCATTGCCGCCAAATGCAACACATCTTCTACAGCCGTTAGACGTTGCCTATTTTAGGCTTATGAAAGGTAGATGGCGCACCATTTTACACGAGTGGAAAGATACTGTATTTGGTAGTAGATGTGGAACAATTCCCAAAGATCATTTTCCTTCATTGTTAAAAAAATTGATGGATGCCATAAATGAAAGATCAATTGAGATCCTTCCAGCTGGATTCAAAAATGTGGCATATATCCAATAAATAGTGCAGAAGTGTTGAGTCGTATGCCAGAAGAAATTATAAATAATGAAAATGTCGGCATAAAACAGGCTCTAGGTGATAGTTTTTGGAACAGTTACAGAAAAAACGAGATTCCACAACTGGCTTACATCAACGTCAGAGACGCAAGAGAGTCAATGTACCTCCTGGAAAAAGCATAAGTGCGGCAGACCTAAATGATAATGGTACAAGTATAAATATGCACACACAGTTAAGTCTTAAACGTAAAAAGCTTTCCGAGTCTAGGGATATGACATCAAATGACAATCTACACCCTATGCCATCAACTTCAAAACAATATCAGGCAAATGAATCCTCTAAGAAAAAGCTTCAGAGAAATGAGGATGATTCTGAGACAAGCAACACAGATTCGGATGCTATCTCATTTAGAGAAAGTGATAATTCACCCATAACTGAATTTGATAATTCTTCCGCCAACGAAACAATTGAACAAACGTCAACGAGACTTGTAACAGATCATATAAAACCAAATATCAATGGTTATGTTATTATAAGATACGAAGGTAGTCTATTTCCTGGAATTATCACCAAAGTCCCAAACAAAACAGTTGTTGTGAGTGCAATGAAAAAATGCGGCAGCTACTGGAAGTGGCCTGATAGAAAAGATGAACTTGTCTACAAAATTTCAGACATAGTTCAACACAAAATAAATACACCTATTCAAATTTCCCGTAGACAAATATTTCGTATTCCTGAAATGGATACTTATACATAGATATGTAGTTAGTACATTTCTAGATTGTAAATATTTATAGTTACTTACCGTAGATAGTAAATTTTTATAGTTACTTGCCGTATGATTTTTCCAAGTAATGTTTAATTTTTGTATTTTTCATTACTTTTGTATGCACTTTAAAAAAATAAAGCATTTAAGTTCAGTTAGAAATTTTATTTGGGGAGACTTTGTGACAGTCACCTTTGTTTACACTTATAAGGGTAAATTGGTGACAGCTTTAATATTTAATGCATAGACAAATGTAGTTGGTGTCACAATTTCGCTCGCTAAAATGCCCACATTAGACTACAATGCATATTTATCGTTGTCACAAAGTCACTCCATTAAGTGGGGTAAAATTATGACAGTATTTTTTGCATATATCGGTTTTCCTGTCAAAATTTTGTATTGATTTTGCGTTCTATTGAGAGTCAAAAGGTAGTAATTTATCACTATAATTACAGAATAATTTATTTTTTTAAGAATTATTAGAAAAGTGATAAAAAAACGCATAAAATGATTTCGTATTTTGACAATGTTTCTTTTAGTGTGATTCTTCTCGTTTCTTTAGAGAGACTCCATTTAGTCAATTAACCCTTCTATATGGACACTATCGGTGAGATCTACTCTGCCCAGTATTTTGACATCTATATTTTTATTGTAATGCAAAAGTAAGAAAAGGTTTCAATTTTAATGCCCGAGAGTTTTACTTGTCACTTACCTCTATTAATTTATTTATTATAATATATCCCAACTAAAAACGGGACCCTTGACCACATGCATAAACGTTCAAAAACTATATAATAATTCTTCACCAGCACGTTATAAGTAAAACAGTATAAGGTAAACTAGGGCTGATCTTGCATTCTGTAACGATACCGATTTTCTACCCGATAAGGTGATAATAAAGATTGATATGAAGATGTTATTTTAGACAAAAACAATAAACGGCGCGCCGCAGTTGCCAGGCTGGGCGAAATTTACCACAAATAGTTAACCTTCTTTTCACTTCTTCATTTTGTCAGAATCAAAATATGATGGGTTTTGTTGTTAATAATAATAGTAAATTAATAATAACTCAATCAGTGAGGATTATAGTACAACAAATAAGGTATATTTTTATTTTTTTGCTGATATATTTTGGGACTAATCTTTTAGCAGGACCTACATTTACCCAAGTAACTCAAATAATTGGAGGGGTGGACGCCCCCTCCCCTTAAACAACCCCCTGCTTGCATTCAGAATACCCATTCTTTATCATATCTTACGTGGCCTGCAATTTAGCGCCATATTGAACTGCAGAGAGGTTTTTTCATTTTCAGATTTCAGATTTTTAAAATTATTACTATACGATATTAGGCAATCTATCCGATATTAGGCAGTTTACTCTGAATCTTAACTTGACTACCGTATTATGCTTAATTAATAAATCGCCATTTATTTATTATAATATGCATGCCGAAAATAATTTTTGTTTCCTTACGCGAAAACTATAGATCGAATAAAAAAAAAGTAAATACTAAATTTGTTTGAGACTTAACGGGAGTCCTTCAGCCAAATCAAAAGGTTATTAGGCAAGTAAAGTAACGACAAAGCGGGACCTATGCTTTTACCATGATACCATGCCGGCATTTTTGTCTAAACTCTATCTGTTAGTGTTGTACACGTGCTATTGCTGACAACAACAAATGGAATTATGGAATGCATAGGAGTTTAAAACTTACTAAATTAAACGCGTCAAATTTCAACAGACTCGTAGTAGTTAAATTTTGGTGCATTCGCCATCCTGTAGAGAAAATATGATATTGCCTAAAACTTTATTATTTTAAAAATATGATTCTTAAGGGCCTATAATAAATATTGGATAACAATTTACCGATTTTGCGCATTTCTATATTTGTCTCTTAATAGAATAGGAAACAACGAAATTTTTATAATTTTTAGATTTAAAAGTTTAAAAAAAAAACAAAAATATTTTGCTGATGCTGCTATGGTTGTCAGAAGAACTTTGTTCATTTTTAGGCTCTTTTATTCAGCTACTATTTTTTTCTCCAAACCACAAAATACCTACAAACTTTTTCAAATTCAAAATAAGCATATCTTTATACAAACACAAACATACAGGTTTTTTTTAAAATGTGTTGCATTAATAAGTATTGATTTGTTTATAAATGTATTTATAGTATAATAAAATTGTAATTTATATTATTAAAAATAAATAAATAAATAAATAAACATTTTAATTATTTTCCGTTACATGTTAGGTTACAAGCGGACATTTAAATTTCATTTCCTGAGATAGCGTTGAAAATGGCTTTTTACAATGTAATACCTTTCAAATGTCATTTTGATTCCATTACAGAGTACAAGGATTACTTTACATTTTATTTATGAACGCACTCCAGGCTGTCAGAAATATTTGCAACCGTTCGGATTCTGCGCACGTCAAATTTGTCGTTCCAGCAGTGTCATGTTTGTAACATTATACAATTGTTTGTTGTTCCAGCAGTAGTTTTAAGATGTTGGAAACTGTTTGAAAAGTTTGCAAACTTTCTTCAAACATTACTGACAATTTTTAACATAACCTTTCTTGTATTGATGTATAAGCAGTATGCACGCCTTGTTTATTTTTCGTTCCAGCAGAAAACTGTTGCCAACATTTCTGACTAATGTTTGTAACAATTTCTGCGTTTTACGATTGTTGCTAACATGTTTCCAACATTCTGCTGAAGCAAACCTATAGTTAGCTTCCATAAACATTTTTGACGTTTGTCATAAAACTTTATTTACGTGTTTTAAGAATACTCTAAATCAGCGGTTCTCAAACTTTTTTCGTGGCGAAACCCTTCTGAAAAACTAAACTTTTGTCGGAACCTCAAATTCAAAATAACAGAAAAAAGCTACGTTCTTTTTAAATATAGTAGGTAATTATTGTAAAATAAATATTATTTTAATATGTGTGTAACTATGTATACTATAACAGTGACTCCATGTTGGTTTCTGATCACATTCCTAAAAACAATTTATATATCTTGTTTGACACACTTTTAGGCTTTTGCAGGTTACGTAAAAAACGATTCAGAATCCATGATTTCATTTATTTTTTTGTTATCCTGTTCTTTGGAAAATATGTTTTACCAGATTCGCACATGATTATTGGACCAATTCTTTAAACATATTATCTTAAAATATATCTAAACCATCAGCGATATCAATCTCATTGAGTGATTTCTTACTCTCGTACCAAAACAAATAATTTAAAAATTTAATTTTTTTTTAAAGGCGGAAAAGTGTTGTCTGTTTACCTTCTAATAATTATTTTAATTTGTTTAGTTTTTTACAGATTTCTGCCAAAAGCTGAAGTAACTGTATTTTATCTTAAAAACGGTCTTTAAAGAGAATAATTTAAGGAGATATCTGTAAAAAAAAACGTTTGCAAATTAATTCTAAGTTCAAATAGCTTCATCAAAGTTTTACCCCGAGATAACCATCTAATTTCTGTATAGAGCAGTAGTGTTTTATGTTTGATGCCACAATTTTTCCACAGTAATAAGAACAAACGGAATTGTAGTGGACGTAATTTTAAAAAAATGTATTTATTTTAACAACTTTATCCAGAACCAATTTTAGATTTGGCATTTTCTTTATTGCAAGTGTCTGTCTATACCGGATGCAAGGGCTGGAACTACAATCCGGCGCTTTACGCGGAGCAGACCTTGAGAATGGCTGCTCTAAATAATGTGATGGTCAATAAAGGCCATGTGATACCATATTTTATAATGCACAAATTATTTTTTTATTTTAATTGTTTTCTATAGATTTTAAAAATATTTAGTTTTGCTGTCAAAATTGTACTTCAGCCAAACGATTTCACTATCTTAACGCCACACATATCATTTATCTTTCTTTCAAAGTAATGTTTTTGCGATTTTTAACCACCTTGTATATCGTTTGGTGATTTTTATTAAAGTCATTGGCATTTTAGATAAAACATTTTTTGGCAAGTAGCTTTTTTTCAAAATATTTAAAATAAAATTTTTACAGGTATTGTTAAATGCAGTGTAAGTATAGTAGAAACATTTTATAGGTTGTAATAATAAAAGACAAATTTAAAAATCTTATATATTAAAACTTAAAACTAATAAATAATTTAGGTTTTTTACACTGAAGTTGTAAAAAAATAAATACTAATTCGTGACTCTACTAAGAATAATCTATTTCCTAGAAGATTTTGACTCTTCTTTAACCTTTAAGAAAACCAAATTTGTTCTTAGTTACTTTTGGCATTCTGGACGATCAGCATTTGCTGGCCAGTCACAAATATGACTAGCTGTATTATATACTAATCCTGATTGACATTTAAATTCTGCAGGTTTTCCATGGTCACAACGATAGTACTGAAACAAAATAAAGCTTTTAAATACATATTTAGTAAACAAAAAATTAATGTGTAAAAAATGTACGTATATCTTTTATAAACTCATAACTTTTTTATCCGATTCATTTTAAATTAATGTAATTTAAAAATATATAGTCCATAAATTAAAATTGGCTAAATTATTTACAGAATTTTAAAATGTATTTAATTGTATATTATATTTCATAAAAATAAATAATTTAGATACCTAATATAACAAAGACTTAAAAACCTGGTGGTGGTAAATTGGCATTAAAAAATACTTGAGGGGCTACGTTAACATCTTGCAAAAGGCTTTTAAAATTTTTTTTTTTGGTTTAAATATCCTTATATACCTAATTAACACTTTCGCCAAATAATTTTTCGTACGAAATTTTATGACAGAGCTTAAAGCACTTAAAATTAAAATTTAAAACTTGACGTCAAAGCAATACTAACGTTAGGAGTGCCTAAACACACACATACATAAGACGAGATTCGAAGAGGAGACGACCTCCACCCATCTGTTTACCGGATTAAAACTCTTTTATATTAAAGATAGTATTTAAACAAAGGTATCGCCATAAAGTTGCTTAAAAAAATAGCTTAAGACCATATTTAATTTAAAAAAATTACCTTAAAATTTTTGACACATCTTGTATAATGGCAACCCCTATATTTTTAAATACGTACATATGCTAGTTATTTAAATATATGTCTCTAAAAGGTCTGTACAAAATTCTACCACAAATTCCTCGACCGAAATACGACGATCTAACCCAATTTATCTTAGTCAAAAAGTTGATCGTTTACATGATAGCAGGGTGTCAAAGATTCTATTTTTATTTCAATTATTTTTAAATATATTACTTATTATAAAACATGTTTTTTCAAAATTCAGTAGTAAGAGGTTTTTTAAGGTGGGGAATCGAAATATGCTAATGTTTCTTGTTGTAAAATGTAGAGGGAGCCACCTACAGTCCATTGCTTAGGTTTAAAGTGTCGTAACATTTTTTAGCCTCAGTATATTTTAATTTTAGTGAAGTATTTTTATTCTTCCATATTTTTTGCATCAAAATTGTATACTTAATAAATATTGCTACGAGCAACCGCTTTTAAGATTTTTCAAATTAAACCTTTATATTTCATACAAAAGTTTGCCATTGCATTCCAAAATATAACAATCTTAATGCAACTTATTTTGGTTTACGAGATTCGAGGTGTCCAATTATTTTTTTGACTTGAACAACCTCTGTATCTTCCAAACAAGCAAACTTTTGACTAAGATTAATTGTGGCAGATCGTTGTATTTTGGCCCCAAAGAATTTGTGGTAGCATTTTGTACAGACCTTTTAGACACTACCAGGTGGCCTAGATAGAAGCTTAATTAAATGTAATGGCAAACTTTTGTATGAAATAAAAGGTTTAATTTGAAAAATCTTAAGCGATAATTATTCAGTATACCTTTGGTGCAAAAAATATAAGAAAATAAAAACTATTCATCTAAATTTTAATATGCCGAGGCAAAAAAACTTAGTGATACTTTGAACCTAAGCAATAGACTGCAGGTGGCTCCCCTCTATATTTTATAACAAAAACATTAGCACAGTTCAAATACTTATCCTAAAAATATATTTATACTAAATTTTGAAAAAAATGTTTATAATAAGTATAATATTTAAAAATAACTAGAATAAAATAAAAACTTTTACACTCTGTATCTTGCAAACGATCAACTTTTTGACAAAGGGAAATTGAGTTAGATCATCGTATTTGATCCAAGAAATTTGTGGTAGCATTTTGTACAGACCTTAGTATATTTTTGTAAAAATTTAAAAGTTAAAATTTTACCACAGCCTTGATTATTGAATCAAAGAAACAAAATGTACTAATATATTAGTACTGTAATGTAAACAATAAAAATGATGAGAATTGACATTATACGCCGTTCCTTTGAATAACTGGGTTCACAATTTTTCTTAAATCTTTCGGTAAAAATCTTGATTTTTTAATCATACCAAATAAATGCTGGCTCCCATATCGACATGATGGTTGGATTTGATTTCAAACCATGTCATGAAAGTATATGCCACTACTTTCATGACACATATTCTTGTTAGAGTACTTTAGATTTTGTGATGGTTTTACTGTGGAGACATATAATCGTAAAGTCCGGTTAGCGGTCGTAAGCCATCTGGAATGAGCCATTTTACCTGGGTTCCTTTTTTCGACAAGTTGAAAGAGATGCATCCTTTGAAATGGCATTACAAAATTTCATATAGGTATTAAGTTGGTCGGTGCTAAGTTGATCAGCAGTGATTTTGTGGCAAAGTAATTTCTATTCTTTTAAAATTTGTAGGTTGTAAGGTTTCGCATTTTTCTAATTGCTTTCCTATCTCGCCACGGAAGCCTTTTGGACCAGTTGTTTTTCCGTCCAAATGTTGCAACAAATGCTCTTAAAGGTAGTTCGTTTGCATGCAATTGACAAACAAACCATTGTAGGGATCTGATCCAGCGAAAGCTCAAGCTGTCTAACAATTCCATTCTTAGAACCGGTATTTACTGCTGTGCCATCACATCCTATAGCCTGCAAAGTTGTGAAACATCAAAAATTATGTTCCAAAAATTCTAGAATGCTTATCTTTATACTTTGTATGAACTCCCCCTGATGTAGGGGTCAAATGACCTCATGTATTTGGATCCTGGTTCTGAAACAAGCACTATATGCTCCTCAATCTTCGTTTTCTTTGGAGACGAGATTCCTTGTTCACTAAGCCAGTTTGAACTAACGTCTGGATCTTTTCTTCCATCAAAATATATCCCATAGACCAATTTAGAACCTTCCTCTTTGTGTTTTCTCTTGAGGTCTACTTCGCGCCTTTGTCCTTTCTCTTCGAATTTTTGCTGGCGATCAACAATTTTCGACGAATCCTCTGAAGTAACTATTCCCATATCTTTTAATGCTGCACTAACAAGAATTGGCTGCAGCCCGGATCTGAAACACCCGTTCTGTCACATGCCTGTGCCACACTTTGGTAGTTTCATTCTCATCTGAGAAGTTGGAAGGAGTATTCACGATAGCTTCTGCTTCTTTAATAGCATTTTCTTTTGATGAATTGCTGCTTCAATTCTCTTCTTCTAGAATCGATTGCACTGATTGGTATGGTCTCCTCCCGCAGATTCTTTGTACTGTTCATAACTAATCCGCCTCTTCTTCTGTTTTATTTTACGCTTCCATCTCTTTTCAAGTACTTTTGTAGTTTTTTGATCTAACTGTACCGATAAACATTTTTCATGAGGTTCTCTGGCTCTATTAGAAATTCAATGTTCAATTACAGGCACTTTTGTTTTGCAAGAACAGCTTAAAAGTCTTTACATTTGCATAAAGATATATCAAAAAGTTTCTTCCTCAGCCAACTCTCTAAACAAAACAACCAGTTTTGAATTATTAATTTTATCACTGTCCTTTTTCAATCGTTTCCATAATATTACGATTATTTACTGTGATATTCCCTCGAATTTTATGTAATAATTTTGTTGGTCTGATGCCAACACAAATGGAACTTTTCTGCCAACAAAGTCTTTTAAGTCTTTTATTAAAGGGGAACACACATCATCGGCAGAAACTAGGTCTCTGTTTATTTTGTTGTTGTACAAGTTCTTGTCGAAGATATAAATAACATTTTATAACATCCGCGTAGGTTCTTGGCAATACACACGTTGTGCTCAAATGGTTTTGGTAAGCCAAACACAGGGCACAATGCGAATCACGTCGCGTAAAAGACACTTTTTTGCATACGAGCGCAATAGACGCCAACTGCTCTAATGCTGCAAAAGCAAACTAAAACAATCTCGTCAATATAAATCAGCCCGTAGGACCATCTCGTGACTCTACGACCTCAACCGGATTTGTTGCGAAGGAGTTCGTGGACACAGGTTTGGGCTCCCTGTTGGCGCCGAGCTGGAGTCAAAACGCACGCAGTATTTTTTGCAAGGTCGTTATATTGGGTCGTTATTTAGTTCTGAAAACGTTTTCAATACTTCTATTACGTAAACATTCAGTAATAACATTTGATAGGATATTAGCGACAGTAAACAAAATAATTTTTTAAATATTTGGTAAATGCTAATTTTTCAAAGCTGTTTGGGCAGTACAAGTTTTATTTGATTGACTTCAGATTTTTTGTGGTAAATACTGTGGTGGTAAAGGGCAGTTTTCCACATATAGGTTTGATGGAATTATATTGAAAAATTTTAGAAACTTATCTTTCTTTTTTAACATCGGTCAATGCTGCCTTGACCAAATTTATTTCGAGCAACTCATAAGCCACATACGCTTTGTTTAAATGCACTCATCTTTCAACATAAAAACGGTTTCCAACCGGTAAACAAATCAGTGAAGGTCGCTAAGACACTCGGATCTTAGCACTATCACCACAACTCGAGTCGATACAGTAGTAAACTGCAGCTAATTTTAATAAAATAATTCAAAAAAAGAGCGGAGTTAATTATGAAGTAAGCGGAACTAATCAGGAGATTAAACAATAAGAACACAAATGGATTTTTTTAATAAAATAAAGAAACAAATTAATAAAATCATATCATGTTATGTCGTGACATCATAAGCCGTTTTGGCTGGCACATTGAGTCAAAACTTTATAAAAAGATGTTTAGTGCAGGTGGTTTTCTAAAAAGGAAAAATAAGAGATTTACATGTGTGCTTTAAAATAAAAAATATATATATTTTGCTAAGGTGGGGAACTTTTTTTTATCGGTATTCTATAAATAAATTTGGAAAATAACTTATAAATACCTTTGAACAATCCTGGTGAGCCATAAAGTCACCCTTACAATCTGTTGGGTAATCAATTTCATTACCAGCACCAGACCCAGATGACGTTGATGATCCAGATGTGGTTTGCTGCGTGTCATGGATGTTGGTCGCGGCGTCGTGGATGTTGGTTTTTAGAAGGCTTTTGGTTGTTTTTGAGTTGAGGCATCCGGCACACCACTGACCAGGTTTTGGTGTTGTAGATACAGAAACGGATCCATCGGCAGAAGGTGTGCTAGGAGGCCTAGCCCATTCCGGCTAAAAGAAAGTTTGATGGTTATATAATATGTAAGGGTATTATTTTTTGTTTTTTTTAATTGTATTTAAAATGACAATTTATAACATTATTACAAACTGCTTTTGTAACCCATAGAACAGGAAAGGGCCATACAATGGAGATTCAAGGAGGACCAAGAAGTCAACTCAGTGTGTGAGATACCTTCAGACAAAATGGTACCAAGCTACTGGCTAAACAAAGGTTTTCAAACTTTAATACCAGACAGAAAGGACTGGGTGGCAGGGCCTCCCATTAAAGCCGACCTAATCTGGTATACAGACGGGTCCAAAACAGACCAAGGAGTTGGAGCAGGTAAATATGGGGACAAACCAAGGACGAAAATAAACTTGGGTCTCGGACAACACCCTACTGTGTTCCAGGCCGAAATTGTAGCCATAGAACAATGCGCTAGGAAATCATCAGAAGGAGCTATGAGGATAAAACCATAGTAATCTATTCGGACAGCCAGGCAGCCATCAGGGCACTCAGTTCATGCAAAATCAGCTCCAAGCTGGTGCGGGACTGCGTAATTGCCCTGGAAGAGGTGGGTGCGTCCAACAAGCTAACCATTGCCTGGGTACCAGGACACGAAGGCCACGAAGGCAATGAAGAAGCTGATAAATTGGCAAAGGAGGGGGCTGGTAGGACAATGGTAGGTCCTGAGCCCTACTGTGGTATTCCATCATGCCAGGTAAGGTCATCCATTAGATCATGGATTATGAGGGAATCACAAGACTGGTGGAGGAGAACACCAGGACAGCGTCAGGCGAAAGTGTTCATCAAGGCTTACTCGCCAGAATTTACAAAAGACCTTCTGAATTATAACCGGAAGGCAGTAAGAATAATAGTGGGTCAACTGACAGGTCATTGCAGACTGAATAAACACCTGGAAACTATGGGCCTGGCAGAAGAAAACCTATGTAGGTTCTGCCAGGAGGAGGAAGAAACCGCAGAACACGTATGGTGCTACTGCGAAGCCCTTTGTCGTCTGCGGTTTGCAAGGCTGGGTGAAGAAAACCTAAAGCGGCAAGATATACCAAGGGGCCAGTTTCAAGCTTGTGGAGTCTGGATTAAACAGACCGGCTTGGATAGCGTGCTCTAACCTATGGACGGAGGACACACAATAAACCTGAGCAGGTTGCAGTGTTAGAGGATATGCAATCCACCTCCTAATCTAATCTAATCTAATCTAATCTAACCCATAGAAAAATATAAATGTAAGAAAAAAATACACATTTTACTAAAGACTTTTAAGAGTTAAAAATACATATCGTTGTTGTTGGAAAAGAAACCTGTAAAATGTTTTTTTTTTGTGTCATAATATATCTAGTAATCTAAAACGCAATTTCTAAAAATATACACAGTCTCCAAGAATATAAAAGTTCCCAAGAAATTGTTTTCCAAAGCCCCTCTCTACAGAGATACATATGGGCCCTTAAAAGACACCCCTGGAAATAGATTTTTCTTAATTAAGTTTTTTAGTGCTGGGTATAATAAAATAATTTTTAAATATAATAAATACTAGTTGGGACTCCCTAAAATGGTGTCCTTGTAAAACATTTGCATTCTTTACGTCGCCAGGGGTGGTCTAACCCTTACACAATGGTACTACTTATTTTTACCTGTATAATAAACAAACAAAAATATTATTATGTTTATCGGTTAGTACCTTTTTTAGCTATAGGGTTTAAGCTACCCAAAAGACTTTTTCCATTTCTTTATTATACAGGGTGTTGTGCAGTGGCAGTGAGTACGTGGGTGCACGGGGCCAATGCACTCAAAGAGGAGTATTGTATGGGTGCAATGCACCCATATGAGAATCAAACATTTAAACATTTTGTCCTTTAAAATAGTTGTGTTGATGTGGATGAGGACTTTTTTTCTCTTTAACTTTTTTTGGCAAGAAAAGAAAAAATTTAGGTTTTATTACGTAAAAAAGTATAAAATTTGTGTCACTTGGCACCCATATGAAAACTTAAAACGTGTGCTCCTGTGTAAGGCAAAGCGCGCACTGAAGTGTAGTGTGAAGTACGCAAGTGTCGTGGCGCCCAGGTGGTGAGTCAATGTCAAAAGCAATAGTTAGAGTGGCGATGGAATGATATCAGAAAAGTGTATGGAGTCAGTTGGGCACCACTTGTCTTTAAAATGTTTCATTTAGGAGGGCTTTAAAGACTTCGCCACTAGCTCACCACCTTGGTGCCACACCACTTGCTTGCCACTTTAGTGCGCGCCTTGCCTAAGGGGTAGTTTGCCCCTGACGAACTAATAAAAGCAAATATTTAACAATTATACCAGTTTAAGCAGTCCTAACTTATATTTATAATATTAAAATATGTTACCTAGTACTATAAAAGTTATTAAAGAAAACGCAATTTCAGCGGCGTGTATTAGAGACACATATCTTTGTAAGAAGGAGCTTTAGAAAAAAAAGTATGGGAACTTGTCACACTATGTTCATGTATTTTATATAAATCCGAGAGACTGCCCGCTTATTTTTGGACACGCTATATAATGACTCTTTCATTTAAAAACAAAAATCATGCAAATCGATGAAAATTTAATCATTTACAGGTATCTTCGCCCTGAATTGTAAATAAAAAAAAGTTTTTAAAAAATTCTTTTAATTTTTTTTTATGATAACGATAATGTGTAAAACAAAATATTGGCTAAATGATCGCCACGGCTTCGGTGGCCTACCTTTATTCGACCGTCCATATTTTCAATTACTTTGAGATATAATTGAGTTTCAATGTCGTTTATGTATCGAATTATCTGATCTTAGTGGATTCATTAACAAGCAGATTTGCCGCATTTGGGAAATAAGAATCCGAGGATAATTGGTGAAAAGCCGATGCATACAGAAAAAGTGACTGTTAGGTGCGGTTTGCTGGCGTCATCGGACCGTACATCTTCGAAATTGAGGTAACCTTGAGAAATTCAATGGCCGTGTAATCTCATGTTAATTTGTCACCATAATTATATGTTTTGACAACTTTGAACTTCTTTCTTTGGGAATATTTTAAAGAATTTTTAAAAAGTGCACGTCAATAAGCCAAAAACAATTCAAGACCAAAAGGATGAAATAATTTGGCACATTAAGGACATTGAATCTCAATAATGTCTCGGAGTCACTAAAAATATGGACCATTGGATAAAGGTATGCCACCGAAGGCGTGGCAGAATTTGGCCGATATTTTGTTTTACACATAATTGCCATAGATCATTCTATCATAATAAAAAATATTAAAATTCTCTAAAAACCACCCTTCATTACGTCTTTTTTCTCATGCAAGTTTTGTATAACAAATATTTATAACTTACTCGGGGTGTTGTAGAAACAGTGGGCTCAGGAACATCATACCCTTTCATGTTAGCATGTAAGATATGACTTAAAACATTTTTGGGACCACAAATTCCTTGGAAGTCATCCAAATCAATAGCCCAAACCATAGCGCCGCCATAGCCCTTTGATTTAATAAAGTCCATTTTTATTTGAATACTTTCGGGGTCTTCATAACCAACCCACTGTGTTCCTTACATGTAAACAAGAAACAAATTAATACACATTCTATTCTAACCAAGGAAATTAACTACTGACGGTCATTTTTTATAAAGTGAGGCCTAAAGTCCGTCGCCCTCTTCTAACATCCGAACCGTTCGGTATATTTTCATGAAATTCGAAACAATATTTTATGACCAAGGTCTGCAATTTTTACATATTAATGACAGCTCTTACTGTCAAGGTGACAGCTAGGCGCCATATTGCAAAAAAAAAATTAAAAGGAATGGGGGTCTTGTGGCACATCATTTTAAAGCTCCTGCCAGGTTCTTTAAAACCCTAGAATATAAAGTAAATACCTTCACTTACTACAAAATGGCGGTACTTTTATGGGGGGCTAAGGTCAAATCGTACAAAAAAGCCATGTTTTCGTGATTTTTTTCTGACGACACAGTTAAAATTTATTTACTCAACCAATGGTACATTAAAGTATGACATTCGAAGAATGTTTCATCAAATTTTTACAAAAAATATTAAAAATACGGCAATGGCAGCAATTGTTCGGACGTGTCTCGAAAAAAGTTGAATTGCGGTGCCCTCATAACTTGGTGCTGGATCATCCGAAATCAAAAAATCAAAGTTCATTCGTTAGATAATAGTTTTCCCCAGGTAACGCTGTCGAGTTTTTTTGTTTTTTCCAAATTTTTTTCATTTTTTCGAACACTTTGAAGTGAAAACACAATTTTGTGGGAAAAATCGGCTAATTTGTTATTGCAAAATCAAAATTATGAAAAAAAACTCGACAGCGTTACCTCGTAAATGATGTGCAGAAATAGTGTTTAAAATTTCAAAAGGATCGGTGCAGTAGTTTTGGAGTTATCAGGGGCACCGACTTTGAAAACGTGAGTTGTGAATTGAATACCTTACCCCCCTTAAACCAATGCGCTTAAAAAAACTCGACAGCGTTACCTCGTAAATGATGTACAGAAATAGTGTTTAAAATTTCAAAAGGATCGGTGCAGTAGTTTTGGAGTTATCAGGGGCACCGACTTTGAAAACGTGAGTTGTAAATTAAATACCTTACCCCCCTTAAAATTACCTAAATACCTAATTTGGATGGCCCAAGCCATTAAGTTAAATGTACCTAATATGGTATTTTTTAAAGCTCTTTAAAGATCTTTTAATTGTAATACTGGTGGTAACATACAGGGTAGCAAAAAAGTATATATTTTTTAATGACGCACCCTGTATATTATACCACCATTAAAAAGATCTTTAAAAGAGCTTTTAGAAAATAATACATTATGTATATTTAACTTTATTACTTTCGGAAATATGGCCATGACCACAAAATGCAGGTATTTAAGAAATTTTAAAAGTACCGCCATTTTGTAGTAGGTGAATGTATTGACTTTATATTCTAGGGTTGTAAAGAACCTGTCAGGAGCTTTAAAATAATATGCCACAAGACCCCCCATTTCCTTTTAATTTTTTTGCAATATGTCGCCCAGCTGTCACCTTGACTTTTAGAGCTATCATTGATATGTAAAAATTGCCGACCATGGTCATAAAATATTGTTTCAAGTTTCATGAAAATATACCGAACTGTTCAGAAGTTAGAAGGGGGCGACGGACTTTAGGACGTCACTGTATGTAAATAGGTGTCGTTAAATGTTTAAAGCATTCACAAAATTTCATGTAGTGTTAAAAAATTTAAGGGCAGATTCTACATTAAAAAATATATGGTAAAGTTTATATAAACATGGGTTCGTAAATTTTTCGTTCTCAAAATACAGGGTGAAAAGCTTTTTAAAAAAAAAAATCAAATACTCCCATTTAGGTAAAGTTAGTTAGTTGTTAGGGTATAAACCTTATTTAACTAAGTATTTATTGCTGTTCTAATCTAATTGATTATAAAAAAAAATAAAATCTAATTTTTAAATACTTCTGTTATACTTTTATAATCTAAAAATATGTTATTTGGCTTTTTTCTAAAACTAAATCATCCCTAATCTGAAATACCGTCATTTCTCTTAAACGGAGACTTACACATGCAATTAGAGGGGTTTGTCTCTTTTTTTTGCCCATTCGCGAGTAGAAGTGGAAACATGCCAGTAGAGCAAGCCCTTTCATCGCTGTGGCAACGTTTTATTTTATCGCTTTCTCATAACTTTTTAATGTTTTTAAAAAATACTGCTATACTAAATTGAAGGAGAGGGACCTCTATTTAAAAAAATAAAAGTAATTTTTTTCCCAGTCTACTGTTATAGTATTCCATATTTGAAGTACCTACCTATTTCATATTTAGGTAAATATTTTTAACAAAAGAATGGTACACCACTGCATTTTTCTAAAATAAAAAAATGTTTAAAATCCGCATTTAGTCTAAAACAATTTGATTTCCTTGACTTTTTCATTTGATATGTGGTTTTCAAGTAAATAAATAAAAACCATTTTTCGGCATGGTCAAATACCTATCTAATTAAAGAATAAAATATTGAAGGTAATGTTTCACTGTAGAATTGGATATTATCCATACAAGATGGCTGTGCCGAGTAATGGTTTTTATTTATTTAGGCAAAAACCATGCATCAAATAAAAAAATTAAATGTGTTCCAAAGCTAATGGGAAATTTAAAAAATTTATTATTTCAAAAAATGCAGTGGACTACCATTTTTTTATTAAAAATATTTACTTTAAACCCGGTGATGGCCCGGGGTAAAGCGCTTGGTCGTTGGGCGCACAACCGACGTGAGGTGGGTTCGAATCCTGCTGAGGCCAAATACTTATTTATAAGTTGGTCAGAAATTCCAAGGTCTACGGTCTAAACCCCTCATGCACGGCATTGGTACCAATTAATATTTTTCTTGTACGCCAAAAATCTGTTTTGGTGCATAGAGGCCAAAATATCTCAATTGGTGTAGAAGTTATTATAAAAACAATTATTTTTTGAAATTTTTAACACCCTGTAGTTCGAAAACTAAGACGTTTAGGAAAAATGTTTATATAAAGTTTTTAAAATATTTTTAGTGTAGAATTAGCCCTTAAAATTTCTCGTCTAAGTTGTGAAACATCCAGTAAATGCAAATTTTATCATTTTTTTGGTTTTAAGTTAATATAATTGTTGTGCAAAACCTTAATATAAAAATTGGTTTAGGTTACTTTATGACACATGGACGGACAGAAGCATCTAAACATCAAAATGTAATCTTGTGTTTATAAAAATTCGCTGGTAACATTTTTTAAAATCTTTTAAGACGTGCATTATACATTTTGTGTCGTTTGTAAAAGGAGTAAACGCATATCTGTTAAATTACCTTTGTAAGCATAGGGTACCTTCCGTGCTCATCCCATTTTTGGTCCAACCACCTTCTTTATTGTCAACTTCTGCACAGATCTAAAACAATATATATATATTTTTTTTTTTTTTTGTGCTACCATTAACATCAAGTTTTAATAAACAAAACGTTACTTTATATCTTTTTAAAGCTAAAATTTTTTAAAATAATTTAATTAAAAAAATGTGTTTCCAAACCTATTATATTCCGCTTTAAAAATATTGTTTTTCTTATACCCTACCATCTACATTTTTAAAATCAAAAATTATAATAACTCTGTATATCAATTAAGATATTTTTAAAAATTTGGTAAACATTTCCTTTTCATTAAAAGACAATTTTTGACTAGAAAAAAATTAGTTTTCAACAGTGTGGTACATAAAGGCTTTGAAGTTATATATATTTTTTAAGTAAAAATGATATGCCGTTGAACTTTTTAAAATAAAAAACTGATTTTGGTGTAGTTTAAAAACTGTTCTATTTTTTTATTAAATGTACTATTATTGCGTAAATCAATAGAAACAATTTTTCGGCATGGTCATATCGCCATCTAATACAATATCTGGTATGGGGTACTCATGGTAAAAATACGGCTTATCACTTAATTTGCTTTTACCAATCATTATATAAAATTGCTGTAAAAAAATAAATAAAAAAGTTAATAATAATTACCGTAAAATTAGATAGATGACTATTCCAAGAAATGGTTAGTTTTTATTTACGGGAAAACTGGACACCTGTACATCGAATAAAAAAGATCAAGAGAGCAAATTTGTTTTAAATTAAAAAGAATTTAAAAAAATGTTTAATCAAAAACCAGTGGCGTACCATTTTTTCTTAAAAAATATTTACCGTCCACCTCTCATGAAGAGCACTGTTGAATTTTTTTCTTGTATGTTAAGAATGTCTGTTTCAAGAAAAACAAAATTTTACTTAATTTAATCTTTTTGCCTTAACCAAGAAAAAAAGAAAGAATTAAAAAAAATTGTATTTGGTGTTTGTGGTTAATGTGTGTTCATAATTTTTTAATAATAAAACTATATTAAGAATCATTTTCAATTTCTTTTCTTTAGGTTTTTTGTGTGGATTTTATCTTTATTTTTTAGAAACTTTACAGAAATAAAACAATGTAATAAATATAATTAAACCAGTTATTTTACAAACCTAATTTAAATTAAATATAAAACTTACACAACAGTCAATGACGTACATTTTTTGTGCGATATATTCGTTTAAGGTACTTTAAAACTTTTTCATGTTTTTATTAGTAGAAGCTGCCCCTTAATATTCTTTACAACATTCTTGCACCCTGTATAAAAACTAAAACCTATATTTCGAATCAAAACGCGTCACAACATATTACGTCACCATTATGTAAGAAATTCCCAAGGCAAGTATTTTTATCTTGGGAGAATTGACCAAGTCCTTAAGTTGAAAAGATATTTGCAATATAATAATCTATCATATCGATCACCTAAACTCAGCGGCAAAATAAAAAAAAAAGTTTTTAGTAGTTTTCGAGATCTTTTAAAGGAACACTCTCCGTAAATAACCCTGTATACTGCCAAATTTATATTTTGCTATCGTGTCTGGCTATTAAAATACCTTATTTAATATTTTTAGGGGGTAAAAGGGATACAATTACTCAGTTAATGTGTCTTAAAAGATTATACTGTCAAAAAATTGTGAATTAATGGTTATAAGTTACTACACAAATCTTTCTGAGGACTATCAAAACAATTTTTCTTACCATTTTTTTATTTTTAGATATAAAATAATCCTTACCCCACATATAAAATACAGTACCTGATGTATTAGAAAGACTATAAAACTGTAAAAAAGCAACAATTTAAGACTTTCTTGTAAATAAGGTAAGATTACTGCTTCTTTACGATATTTTGTTTTGCAAGTCGTTTTTGTCTACTAAAAAGAATATTTACCTTAAAAAAATATTAACCCATGTCCAACTAAAAGCAGCACACATGTATGTTAGTTCAAAGTTGATAAAAACATGTAACTTTTATTGGACAAGATATGTACCTTTAGTTGTGAGGTAGGTTGAAACAGGTAGACATACTATCTTTTAAAATGTTAGGTAACGAATAAAACAGTTTTAGTAAAATCCTCTTTGTTGTCGAAAATAAGGAATAGAAGGTATGTAGTTGGGATAAACGTAGGGGAAAATGGCCTAAAATGACATACTTTATAAATGTTTGCGAATATTTGAAACAATAATAATACGATTTAATATAACAAATTGTAAAGTTTCTTTATAACTTCTTAGTCATTACTTAAGCCAAGGTTTACCAAAGGCAGCATAGAAAAAATATAACGACTATTTTTTATAATGTCTCAAAGTATGTCATTTTAGGCATGGTCTCAGATAAAATAACACAATAGTTTAGGCTAAATGGGATATACCTTTAGACGATTTCAATGTAACTTTGTTAAAGTAGCAAAGTTCGTATTAAAATATGTTCTTGAGAATTTTATGTAGAATTAAAATTCACTATTACCAGACACTTTCCGTGGGCCATTACTTGTACCAGGCATCTTGAATGTTATTTAAAAATTAGGCGTGTATAATTTGATAAAGTATGTAAATAATCCTAACTGTCTTTTAACAGAACAAGAAAGTTCACAGAAAATATCTTCGTTCCAGGGAAGACTTAGCGCATTCAGCATGGGTCCACTTGGAACAACCTTGGCGTGTAAATTTCGTTTTATATTTACCAACCATTAAGAAAAAAAAGTTTTTACTTTAACGAACACTTTAAAATAGTATGTCATTTTACCCAAAAACGACAATTTAGCAATCATGATTAAATTAAAAGAGTATAAATAAACTTATAGTAATTCAAGTTCAGGATCCCGGGGCCCCTAGATCTAACTTCTTTTCTCCGAAATAAAACATGTATATCAAATAATGTAGTGCTAGTATATACCATGCGTGTATGCATATTTTCTAGCTTGAGCCGACGGCCAATTTACAGGTACCAGGTGCTAGAAGTAGATAAAAATGGTACCTATTTTTCTTCAAATCTCAGTTTAAGTTTTTATGTATATTTTAAAAAATATTATTAAGAATACGTAATTAATACTCGTCTGCCTTTGTGTGTGTCTGGGTGTTAGGCCCTTCTAATTGATCTGGCTCCTTGCAAAAATTATTATTGAATTAGTTTTCTAAGTATTAATATAAAAATCAAGACTGAGATAGTAAGTAACCTTACATTATTTTAATGAAGGTTTTAAAGCGCCTGGTATAAATTATGTCCGCCGAAATAAGTCTGGTATCAGACGAGTAATAATTTTTAATTTTTAGTAATTTTTATAGTTTTTTGAAACGGCTTAGCAGTTTAAATATTATACAAATTCAGTTGTTTTATATTACTTCCGACTAAGTCGAACACGATCTATACTTAATAGAAAACGACATTGCATTTCCTACTTGTAAACATTTAACCCATTAATTTTTAAAAATTTTAATATTCAATTAAGGCTAACACTAATACAAACAAACCATTACTCTTGCATCCCAAATGTACCACTTTGTCGCATACATGACACTACTACTAAATGCTATCAAATATCAATCAAAATAAGACTGGGTAGAGGTAAATGCTATAAGAAGGGAAGAGATTTTACATATTTCGTACTTTTCGGTGACTTCTGGTTTAGTTAAGTTCATCCGTGGACACACTTTATAACATTTTATTAAGCATTATCTGGATAAGAAATAAATAAAGGTAACAAATATTTTTAGATATTTGATTTTAAATATATATTTTTGAAAATATTTTTTAAAATGCCAACTTAGTTTTTAAAAAAGTCATACCTCATAATATGCCAGCATTCCTGTAGCGTTGGTATATGGTCCAGGCGCACCACCACCAGCTTCTTTGTTAATATAGGTTCCCAAATTGTAGTTGTTGTTACCCTGGCTTAGAGTAAAACTTCTTCCATAAAATGGAACCCCAACGATAAGCTTCTTAGGGGAACAGCCATAATTGACCCACAAAAGTAGCCCATCATTCTTTAAATAAAATCAATTTTTAGTATTAAAATTTAAAAAAAAACACACACACACACATTATATTTAACTTTTAAAGTATTAGGGCATTTTAAAAAAATTACCATATAATTGTTAAAATTTTAATGTTAAGAATTATGTGCGTTTTACCTATTTCACTAGTCGTATTTTTTTAATTACCGATTAATAATTTAAATATAAACAATAAAACTAATAAACATTTTATAACAGAGGGTTTAATAAAAATGAGGAGCTTAAAAGCCGATTGATGTAAAGCAAGAAAAAAATAAGAATTTTGTCCCTAAAGTAAAAATAAATGTTATAAATAGTGTTAAATTCACACAAATTTTACTTAATATTCATTCACATTAAATTCACTTGTCTACTATTAAACTATGACTTACACCACTTTGGCAGAAAATAAAAATGGCTTCAAACAATATAAAAATACATCAATGTTTAAAACGAGGTAATTTACACCATTTTATTTTATGTTTTATTTGTTTTCTGGGAGATTAAATTTAAACAAAATATTATTTGGCTTTTCTCCAGAATAAAATTTAAAAGTTTATTTAAAATTTTAAGAAAATTAAAACTTTTATACATTATGAAGAACTATTCTGCTCTTACATAATATAATAAAAGTTATTATTGCTTTAAAAGAAATAAAATAATGAAATATTCAATATTAAGTTACTTACAATACAAAGCTTTCAATCTATAAACAAAGGTTCATTGGCACTCGGTTGAAATCATTTTAATGCAATAAAATAAAATCTTAACAAGACGCCAGACGAGAACTGGGCCAATGGTTGCGTCTCAAAAATGTGGTAAATAGTTTACCAAAAATGTGGTAAACAGTTTACCTAAAAACTTATATACTTGTTAGAAAACTGAAAAAAATAAAAATGAAATGTCTGATGGACATTTTAGAGTTTGACATTACTTTTGAAAAAATTAAATGTCCATCAGACATTTCATTTTTAATTTTTTCAGTTTTCTAACAAGTTTATAAGTTTTTAGGTAAACTGTTTACCACATTTTTGGTAAACTATTTACCACATTTTGAGACGCAACCATTGGCCCAGTTCTCGTCTGGCGTCTTGTTAAGATTTTATTTTATTGCATTAAAATGATTTCAACTGGTGCCAATGAACCTTTGTTTATAGATTGAAAGCTTTGTATTGTAAGTAACTTAATATTGAATATTTCATTATTTTATTTCTTTTAAAGCAATAATAACTTTTATTATATTATGTAAGAGAAGAATAGTTCTTCATAATGTATAAAAGTTTTAATTTTCTTAAAATGTTAAATAAACTTTTAAATTTTATTCTGGAGAAAAGCCAAATAATATTTTGTTTAAATTTAATCTCCCAGAAAACAAATAAAACATAAAATACTTTATTATATGGCTAAACATTTTTTACTATTCTTTTTATCTGGTTAAGATACCTAATAGGTGTATCTTTTACCAGTTAATTTTTTCAAAAGTAATGTCAAACTCTAAAATATCCATCAGACATTTCATTTTTAATTTTTTTCAGTTTTCTAACAAGTTTATAAGTTTTTAGGTAAACTGTTTACCACATTTTTGGTAAACTATTTACTACATTTTTGAGACGCAACCATTGGCCCAGTTCTCGTCTGGCGTCTTGTTAAGATTTTATTTTATTGCATTAAAATGATTTCAACCGAGTGCCAATGAACCTTTGTTTATAGATTGAAAGCTTTGTATTGTAAGTAACTTAATATTGAATATTTCATTATTTTATTTCTTTAAAAGCAATAATAACTTTTATTATATTATGTAAGAGCAGAATAGTTCTTTATAATGTATAAAAGTCTTAATTTTCTTAAAATGTTAAATAAACTTTTAAATTTTATTCTGGAGAAAAGCCAAATAATATTTTGTTTACACCATTTTAGTTCTGAAGTCCTTAAATTTTTATTCAAAAGATGAAAAAAGAAAAAAATATTAATAAACCAGATTTTTGTAATATTTTATCAAATGTGTAAAAAATGTGGTAACAACCTTGAAACCGGTCAGCGGCCCTAAAATTTAAACCGAATTATTGGTAAAGGACATAAGAGTGTCAAAAAACGTATACTTTATTTTTAACTATTTTTTTAAGGTAACCAGTTCTAAACAATAAAATTAATTTTTAAAATATAATAAAAATGTTAATCCAAACAAATTTCATGACTTAAAATGGTAGACAATGATAAGTTTTCGAGAATACCACTCTCTTGGACTGGCATTGTCTTTATTGTTAATTGATACACGACGTTTCTTATGGTATATATCTTCAATCGTTTTCAAGTGATAACTAACTTATCTCTCTAATTCATTATCACTTGAAAACGGTTGAAGATAAAATTCGAAACGATGTGTAACAATTAGGACAATGGAAATCCAAGAAAGTAGTGTTATTGAAATGTCTTCTTGACTCCTTACTTGTTTAGCCACTTTAAAATGTTCTTAGAGAATTAATGCAACAACAAAGCGGAACTGATGTGTTACCGTATCAGAAAATATTTACATGCCGGGATTCTTTCTCTAATCTCAGCGTGTTCTACACGCTTAAGACCATCTTTGTTTCACACATTAATATAAAACTTTTAAAGTGTCTGAACGTGCGTACTTACCACATTGAGTTTTTCATAAGCCCATTGATCATGTGGTCTTTTGTATAATGCGCTATGAGTATCAGCGAATCCTGCCCAGTTGCCTCTTAAATCGTAGGTCATTACATGAATTGCATCCAAAGTTCTAGAAACAATAAATTATTTTTGTTATAAATAGTTGATTGTTGTTCGAATTTTTAAAATCGTTTGGAATAGAAACGGAAGTTTTAATGGAAAAAATAGTGAATGGTGGTTTTTTGTTCGAAACGTCGCATAAATATAAAGTGTGATATATCGTTGTATTTAGAATTAAAATACAAGTGTATGTAGTTTAAAACCAAATATTCTGCTCATTTAAAAAACAAAGTTGATGATGGTGACTCAAAGACGAAACGTCCGATTTTAAATTAAGTGACATCATTTTATAGAACAGAAGATGTGGTAATATTATTGTGTCGTTAGTTTTAAAATATCTCTTCAAATAAACCGAGAAAACAATAAAAAATCTTTCGCAAAATTTCGGTTTTTGCCGGATAATTCCGGAACGGCTGCCAATTTTTCTAATTTTTAAGAGGGAATATTGTTAAGCATAAAAATACGCAACTTTGCGCAATCCTAATGGTGTTCCTCGAATTTGTAACAGCCTGTATAGTGACTAGTAGCATTTTTGGAATTTTTACGGTCTCGCGCAGTCAACAAATTGGAGCGTTTAAGAACAATCGTATTTAAAACCCATGGCACAATACGATATCGTGCCTCACCGTGCTTCAAAATAAATGCTGCTTGTTAGTCCGTTTGGCGCATGCGCGTCTACCTTTGGTGGCGACGGGTAATGGCTAGTGCCGAAGTGCACAAACCCGATTATGTAAAGTAAGTTTTACTTCTCGCAAGTTATAACCATTAGCAGTCCATCTGTATCAGTAAGTTTAACTACTTTTACAACACTTTTCTTTTAGTTAATAGAAAATGTGCTTTCAATTTTTAAATAAATTTAAGTTTCATACAGTCAAAAAGAAAGAAAATGCACCTTACAGGTCGATTTATACATATCCCATCCGTGTCCATTGAGTGTCACTGTCAAGTTCGGGTATTTATGATGTCATATTTATAAATGTCCGGGAAACGACTATGTATAAATATTATCATAAAAGTTATACATTATGTTTCTTTTCTACCGGGCACTGTCATAACCTGGAACGGACACGGCACTGATATCAGTAAATCGACCTTTAAGTTTATAATTAAATTAACCGGCGTGTTATCATGTGATATGCAGTCGATATTAGTTTACCCTTTTCATGCTAATCATTTTTTCTCTTATGCTTTTATAGCATCGGTTTTAAGATGCTCTATAAAAACAATTAAATAAGTCAAAGAAGTGAATAAGTGCCGATCTGCACGTTGTAGTGTTAAAAGAACAAAACGAAAAAGGATTGTATTTTCGTGCAAAATATTTTCTTAGAATCCTGGCAGGGTGATCTCGTTTATAAGGCAATTCTTGGTGCCTTTTAAAAAGTAAAAGATAATTTAACTTACCAAGTAAAAAATTAAATACACAAATAAACTTTTTATGCATTTTTTTTATTTCTTATTAAACGAAGTAACGTAATTTTTAAAAGTAAAAGTCTTTACGCAAAGAGTTTTTATGATATGTATATCATTTAATCACCTCTAGTTTAAAAAAGCAAATATAAACATGTAACATTAAACTTACTCGCATAGTTCTGGGACATGGTATCCTTCATCTAGTCTGAATTTGGCTACAGGTACAGCCATGGTAATTTCCCATCCTTTGCCTTCTTTTTCAAATGCTCTCCTTAATTCTTGTACAAAGTAAAGGAACACATCCTTATCAGAGAATTTTCCGCCACGATCAGTTGCACCAGGATATTCCCAGTCCAAATCAAAACCATCAAATCCGTACTGATGCATAAATGCTGGAAAAATAATTTTACTTAAGTATTTTAGAACTATTTAAATAAATGAAATTCTTTTACTTTTTTCTAGGTAATTTATTTTTCTTCGTTATAAAGTTTTTTTATCCACCAATCTAAGGTTTGACTAAAATAGGATTGACATAAATTCTTTAGACAACGAATAAATAAGTTTCTTAAGATATTTTTCTGGTAATTTTACTTTTTAAATATCTCTAAATTGGCATTTTGTAGAGGAATCAGTGGGAGGAATTGAAAATAAATATTTAGATATTTTCATAAATCCTGATTTTTTGTATAAATGGTCAATCATTTTTAAAACGTATTAGATGATAAAGGGACTTAAAAAGAAAATTAAATACTTGGTTTGATATCGTAAATCGGGACTTTTCGCTATGAAATCGGGATGTCGGGACACAAGGCCTAATAACGGTGACAGTCCCGATATATCGGGACGGATGTCAACCTGAGACTAGAAGGAAATATTGTTCTATTTAAGAAATATACAAAAAATTAAAAAATAAAACTTTAATTTTTACAACCGTAGTAAGTACATACATAAATACAAATTTTTAAATAAGAAGTACAAATTCTACTAACTAGGATTCATAGTTATAAATAAAATAAAGTGCAATGAGAAAAATTCAATCTTAAAAAATTTTGACGTTGTTTTTAAAATGAAATAAACCTAATGTTGGAAAAACTTTAACACAATTTTTAAAAACTGTCAATAATTAAGTTTTTTTGTGTCGTTGCTATGTACGCGATATAATAATGTATTAAAGGGACAGTGCAGTGCGTATAATTCCGTTATTTGTACAATTATACAAAAATCCTAAGATACGTAAATTTTTATTTTTAAGGGAACACATCTACTTGTCCAGAATTATCCCCACCCCTCACCAACACCTGCGTAAAAAAGTTTAAATGGAAAAGGGGGTCAAGTGACACCTCATCTTAAAGGGTTAGATTCTCTTCCAAACAGATTTTGATTAGTTCTTGGTAATTTAATAATTTCCAAAAAAATAATAAAATCATTTTTGATGGGTGGGGATGAGTGCCATTAATGCAATTAAACTGTATAATATGAGCCAAGGAGTAACGGAAACAGAGAATTAAAAATTAAAAATATTTGAATGTTAGGTATTAAAAAGTAGCAACTGGAGTGTCATTTTTTATTTAAATAAAAAAATATATACCGGGTATCCCATTTCAAATGAGAAAGTTAGGGTCGTTTTCGACTGAATGGAAGTAATAAAAAACAAATGATTTTATAAAATATTGCACATTGGTTAATTCATCTACGTATCCAATTTTATTTTTTAATTAAAAATAAAATAAAAAAGTTCAGGGGTTAAAGGCACGGTTTTTAGGGTAGTTAGGTTTGCGGAAAGTACTAAACCGATTTTTAAGAAGTCACTTGGCCCTGTTTGCCAATTGAACTTTTTGACTTTTGTGTTGGTATTTGAAGGGGATAACCTCGAACAAGTAAATTTTGACCCAAAAATAGTCTTTTAAATATATTTTTGTTTTTTTTTGGTTGTTTTTAAAATATTTAATCAATAAAAATGTACTTAAAACTCCTTTTAAGAAAA
Source organism: Listronotus bonariensis (assembly GCA_014170235.1). NCBI lineage: Eukaryota > Metazoa > Arthropoda > Insecta > Coleoptera > Curculionidae > Listronotus > Listronotus bonariensis. The sequence continues at coordinate 83,231 of JACEGR010001605.1, read as the reverse complement.
GTCACATTTTTCCGAAATCACTGTGTTTTAAATTTACCAAAAATGCTACAATATTACAAAACTTTTACTTATATTTATGTTTTCAGAATATCTTAAAACAAAAATTAATAATTTGACAAGACAATATTGATTTCATTATACTTCACAGAACTTCTAGGAATTTTTATAATCCAAAACTTTTATATTTTAACCAGTTTAAGTAGACAAGACATGCAATGCTGAATAATAATTTGCACATGGAAAACTTTTAATAAAAGAATGTAAAGATAAAGTTTTAAAATATTATCTTTATACAAATTTGAAACTAATACAAAAATAAGTCATAAGAAACTCGATTTATTTAGTGTTTGGGTACCTTATACAGGGTGGGCCAAACAGTGACGTCCAAACTTTAAAGGCTAATTCTTAACACTTAAAAATATGAAAAAAACTGTATAAAAATTTGTACTAAATGTCTTAGTTTTTAAATCTACAGGGTGGTAAAAATTAAAAAAATGTTTTTTTTTATAATTACTTTTATATCAATTAAGATATTTTTAAAAACATTGGGGGACGCCTTCTATGCACTAAAACACATTTTTTGGCATACAAGAAAAAAAATTATTACCTGTGTCGTCTATGAGGGGTTTAAAGTTAATATTTTTTAAAGGAAAAATGGTACGCCACTGCATTTTTCTAAAATAAAAATAATTTTTAAAATTCCCATTAACTTTGGAATAAAATTGATTTCTCGACTTTTTTATTTGATGCACAGTTTTCGCGTAGAAAAATAAAAACCATTTCTTGGCATGGTCAAATTCCTATCTAATTTAAGAATAAAATATCGAAGGTTATTTTTCACTGCTAACAAAATGACCGTGCCGAGTAATGGTTTTTATTTATTTACGCGAAAACCGTGCATCAATGAAAAAATTCAAGAAATCAAATGTGTTTCAAACTTAACGAGAATTAAAAAATTATATATTTTTTTATTTAAAAAAATGTAGTTGCGTACCATTTTTTTCATTAAAAAATATTAACCTTAAACCTCCACGGACGACACTGGTAATAATTATTTTTTCTTGTATGCTAAAACATGTGTTTTGGAGCATAGAAGAAGTCCCCTAAATTTTTTAAAAATATCTCAATTGTTATAAAAGTTATTATAAAAAACAATATTTTTTAAAATGTTTAACAGTCCCTAGAATTCCTCTTAAATGCGTTGTTCTCTGAAGCTGGCACTGCATGCCAGCTGTTTTTTTCGTTGCCGTCTAAACATACGTACCGTTTGCCCTCCTCTTTTCCCCCTCCTTAGGCAAACGACTAATTAAGCTAATTAAAATTGCTATCCAACATTTTATTTCCTTTAGTGAAAACGTATACTTTTCAAATTTAAAGATTATTTCTGATATATACAATTTAAAAGTTATATTCATAATCTATATTTTTGATTTTAGAGAAAATTGCAAAATATCCAGGGTGTTTTATTTAGAGTATCAAAGTTTATATCACTTCCGGGCAAACCGAAAGTAATACGCAGATGCTATTATATTTAAAATTGTTATCTCGTGACAGTATATTATCATTAAAATTTAAAAGGTATACGTTTTTATTTACCAAAATGAAACGCTGGATAGTTATTACGTTGTCACCCGGTAGGTACACATACCGTAATTATCCGCACTAATCTTAAGAAATACGTTTTATACCTTACTAGCCGATTTGTGGCGACTTAAAATATGAAACAGTTTAAATTAGCAAACTAGTAGCTTTTTTACGCTCTTTAAGACTAAAGATTAGAAAAAACAATTGACAATCGGTTTGCTAAGTTATACAGCGAAATACCCCTTTTTAAATGGAACACCTTGTATATTTTATTACCATTAGAAAGTTCTTTTAAAATCCTTTAAAAAAGTCCGTATGTAATATATCCAATTTGTCATGGTTTCGGAAATATAGCCATTCTCAGAAATTATATAGTACACTGGCATTTTTTAAATAAAACACCCTGTATATTACATAACCAATAAATAGAAAATTAAAAGAGCTTTAAGAAAATACCACATTTGATATGTCTATCTCTTATAGTTTTGGAATTATGGCCATTCAAATCTAAAAATTACGTTAAATTTCCATTATATTTCAGCTTTAGGCTATAAGCAATAATAGCTTAGTGACTTATTGTTCAAAAATGGCCCGATACTTCGGTTTTTGAGTAGAAGAAAATGCTTTATACAGTGAATAAAGTATGTCAACATTAGTAGATTTTTGAACAGACCCACCTCAAAAGTCCTGCTGGCACCCACCACCCCCCTCAAAGTTGGTTAAGGGATTGATATAGTTTTTTCTAATATCTTCTAAACGGTAAATGATAAAAAACTGATTTTAGTGTCGTTAGATAGAGCATAAAATTCTGCAAAATAGTAATAATTAAAATTGTATTTTTGTTTATTACGTAAGAATCTCCAATATAGAAAAAGTTGGAGGGGAGCATCCACAAGGCATTTTTACGATATATCTTCCAAACCGTCTACCAAACAAAAAAAATATAGGACACAAAAATTAAGGCCAAAGTTTTCCCTATCGAATGGTGTATAACACTATACTATTTTCTTTTAAATTAAAGCTACCAGTGGCGTACAAAAGTAGCACTACAACAGTATAGTAGGTAGTTAAAAATAGAAATTTTTAATGTTATACTTTTATTTTATTTTTTTCAGAATATTTCCCACTTTAGTTGGTAATATTACCTTATAGTAACACTAGAAATTGTATTTTTGTTGATTTAGTAAAATTCTACAATAAAAAATGTTGGAGGGGAGCATCTACACGGCACTTTTTACGATATATCTTCCAAACCATCCACCAAATAAAAAAAATATAGAATACAAAAAATAAAGGCCAAAGTTTTCCCTATCGAATGGAGTATAACATTATACTATTATCTTTAAAAAAAAGCTACCAGTGGCGTACAAAAAGTAGCACTACCAGTATAGTACCTAAAAATGTAAGTTTTTAATGTTATACTTTTTAATTTTTTTTTAATATTTTTTTACTTTAGTTTTATTAATTTATAATTATTTTTAATTCTGCATACTAGTAATAATAAATAATCATATTACACGGAAATTTTTTTACCAGTACAAAAATCAAAATCAAGACGTGTGGATTGAGTTTGGTACTGGTAAAAATGTAAGACATATTTCGTGTATCGAAATTGCTAAAAAAATCGATGAAAAAAAGTTTAGCCCTTTCTTTTTCATTCACTAACCGGTTGCGATACCACCTCCTCCTTTTATGGAAAAGGAAAAAAGTTTTGGGAAGCTTGGGAATCTTTTCCGGAAGTTACTTTCATTGATTTATCGCAGCATTCAAAAAACCTTCATCTCGGCAATTAAGTGTGATCCCAAAATTCATGGTAACCATTTACGATAAACATTCTGATAGTAGCAACATTGATATTTGTCGAATGCAACTTTTGCCCAAAAAAACCGAAAGTTGAGAATTTACCCCCAACAATGAATGTTTTAGCACTTCACATTAATCAATGCATTTATCAAGCAGGATTTGTTTGGGGTAATCTCTGCCAACCAGTGGTTGAACTTCCATGTCCATCTGAATGGGGATGGATTTTAGAAGAATACTAAATGGACACCACTGTGGACCACTTTAAAAATGAAAAATATCATCTGATACACTATTAAAATGTAAATGTGGCACAAATTGTAAATGTGGTTTAAAAAAATTTAAAATGTACCAGGTTATGTTTGTGTACGGAATGTTGTAATTAGGTATTTTAGGTTGTGTAATAATGTGTTTTTATTGATGTTATATGCAGTGTGTCCCAGGATAGATGTTACAAGAGGACAAATGGAACAAAATTTTTTAAATTTTAGAACGAAATTTTGGGCGACCGGTAGCATGGTCCAAAACTAATAAATACAAAACTTTACTTCAATTGGTTTTAAACAGAGCGAGTTAAAAAATTGACAAAAATATTTTTTTTTACTTAACGTGTTTAACTTTAAATTTTGACATAAAATTTAGATCTCTACAACATTTACCTATACAATTTTGTCCTATTTTTAAAAATAAAGGTACTTTATCCTTGGTCATTTTTCATATTTTTAGTTATAACTTGCCCTGTATATTACCAATTGAAATCAAATTTTGTATTTATTAGTTTTGGAGCCATGCGACCAGTTTCCCAAAGGACAATTAAATATTCCAAAATTTTTGGTAAATTTGTCCTCTTGTAACACCTATCCTGGGACACACTGTATAAGCCATATTTGTTGTTATCTTTATAATAAAAAGTTATTATAATACTGTTGTTATTTATTTAAAAATATGATGAATCAAATTATAAAACAATAGAAATAAGTAAATAAAATGTAAAGTATAATTATTAAGTGAAAAATAATCTTTTAAAATTTAAGAATAACATTAAATATTTCGATTTCAAGGTACTTTATTGGTGTAGTACTAATTTGGTACGCCACTGGTAGCTTAATTTTAAAAGATAATAGTCTAAATGATAACTTTGTGGTCTGTCGTTTATGTTGTTTATTTTTTTGTTAATGGTTTGAAAGATATATGGTAAAAAGTGCCGTATGGATACTCCCCTTCGACTTTTTTGTTGTAGAGTCTTACCAAAAAAACAAAAATATTATTTTTAATATTACTATTATGCGCAATAAGGTAATATTACCAATTAATATAAGTAAAGTGAGAAATATCATCAATATCAATTTTTAACTACCTACTATACTGGTGTAGTGCTACTTTTGTACGCCACTGGTAGCTTTAATTTAAAAGAAAATAGTATAGTGTTATACACCATTCGATAGGGAAAACTTTGGCCTTAATTTTTTGTGTCTTATATTTTTTTGTTTGGTAGACGATTTGGAAGATATATCGTAAAAAATGCCTCGTGGATGCTCCCCTCCAACTTTTCCTATATTGGAGATTCTCTCTGGCAAAGTTAAAAAATTTGCAGAATGTATGGGATGGATTTTTAAAAAGCTTTTGAATAAAAAAAGTCCTTTTATTCAAAAAACTGATACAGTAATGAGAATCGCTATCCCTGCAAAGGAACGGTTAGCTAACTTTGCGATACTTGACCTCTGACGACAGCTTTGTAAACCTTGCTTATTTATTAAGCTGGTTTTACAGTTTAAAAGTTTTCTTGCATGCAATGTTTTTTGCTGCAACTTTTCGATCTGCACACGCGCACTTTGCAGCAAATTTTAAAAAGAAAAATGCAGCAAGAAAACATTGCATGCAAGAACACTTTCAACCTGTAAAAACAGCTTAAAGGATTTCAAATCAATAATAACTGATATTGTGCATAAAGTTTAATTTGCACTAATACATGTTTGAATGTTTTTCCATCTCTTTTGTGATGTGAATCTTTAGGATTTCAAAGTATTTCTATTTTTGGTAGAGATCCAAGAACTAATTTACGAAATCGCTGATTCACTCCATTATTAAACACTTAAGCACAAATTGGTACTGCACTCATCAGACAAAATATGACCGAATGTGCATTAAAGCAAGAGCGAAGCGTCTGGAAGCTGCCACCAAACGCAATTCGCTGAACTTCGCGTTCTTTGATGTAAAGTATTTTACCGACAGTCGGCGAGAAAAACATCGTACTACGGCGAAGTACGAATGTCGGGCGAAGCGTGGCGCAGCTCTCTCAGCACTCTCCCACGAAGTTTGACGTATGCCGAATTTTCACCGAAATTCATAGTGTCTGGAGCCGGCTTTTGAAGCAAAAATTTGATACCGTTTAAAATAAGGTATGAGTTAAACCCCCTGAATATTTAAACTATTTGACGTTTGTGTAAATTTAAACACAATAAACACTTAATAAAAAAAATTAAACCGACTTAAAAAAAATAAAATTCACTAAAAAGTTAAAAATAATAAATTAAAAAAAATGAAAATTGAAGTCGGGTGGTATTAAAGATTAAAAAACTTATTTGGTTATTAACATTTACTGGTTTAGCGCATATGTTATTATCCGACTTCATTCTTTTTTTTTTATTTAATATTTTTAACTTTGTAGTGTAAATTAGTGTTTTTTAAAGTTGATTTTTTTTTTTAAATGTTTATTTTTTGCATTTTAGTTTATTTTTTTCCTTTTAATTTATTATTATTATTATTATATCGGTGATCACAAACTAGAAAAACTGTTAGATTGGAGGGTCATGGTTAGTAGTGGTAATAAAACGAATTTAAAAAAAAGCTTTAACTAACCAGAACTGAACATGACCCCCAATGTCAATCAATCAAATTACACGTCCCTGTGCTTTTTACTCTCTCTTTCAGTTCGGCAAAAAAGTAAATTTTGTTAAAGGATGTAATAGCAATTTGTAAAATGCCCTCGTATTATTATAATTGTTTAACTTCCCACTAATAGGTGGCGCTACTACAGCTTTGTCGCGCGAAGAACGTACGGCAGAGAAAAACAATTAAGTCTGGTATCTTTCTCTCTTGCGATCCTGACTTCATCCACAAACGCCAGAGTAGTCGAGTAACATACACAAAAACAAGATATTGGCGAATTGAGAACTACCTCGTTTTTGAAGTCGGTTAAAAATGCGATCCTTTGAATATAAAAACTGGCTTGTTTTGGTATACATAAAACAAAGTGTATTGTTTTACCTTAAATGCACTGTATGTCGTTTAATAAAGATAAAAGTATATTCAGGGTGTTCAAAGTTAAGTCGGCACTATTGCTAATTTCCCTATTATAGGAGATACGAGTTTAAATAAATTAGCAAAGAATTGGATCTTTTTTACCCTGATTACCATGGTAATGTCAAAAAATAATTGAACACCTAGGTTACGTGATATGCAGCAAAACGTAGTTTTTTTTGGAATGCTGCAATTATTATTTAACTTTTGCATTCTAGGTAAAATTCTTTTTAAAAAAATCACTTTAAACCTTATTTAAAAGTTAGTAGTTTTTAAGATACTAAGAGTTAAATATTGCCATTGCAATATTGAGTAATGATTAAGTCGGCGCGATTAAGAGGTACGATTTTCGTTAAATAAAAAAGAATTGTGTATTTCTACGCTGATTAATATGGTAATGTTAGAAAAACAATTGGGCATCTAGGTCACGTGATATGCAGCAAAACGTACTTTTTAAAATGAAATGCTGCAATTTTTCTATTACTTTTGTAAAAAAAAAAGAAATATTAAACTTAACTTGAAAGTAAGTAGTTTTCGAGATTAAACAGAATATATTTTGAGTTAAATAAAATTTAACCAAAGCCGTATGTTTTATAGTAAAAAAGTCAAACAATATTTCATTAAAAAAACACGTTTTGCTACATATCACTAGACCTCCATGTTAATTTTTTTTCTTTTATATTACCATGTTATTTAGCGTAAAAAAACTTTCTGCTAATGAAACCAAAGTCGTTTCTTTTCTAATAAAATTGCAACATGGCAATTTTTAACTCTTAATATCTCAAAAACTCCTAACTTTTAAATAGGTATAGATATGTTTTTTTATTTAGAATCTTACGTAGAATGCCAAAGTAAAATAAAGACTGTAGCATTCCAATTAAAAAAGTACGTTTTGCTGCATATCACGTGACCTAGATATTTAATTGTTTTTAATACAAATCTTTTCTAATTTACCCAAAGTCGTATTTCTTATAATTAGAAAGTTAGCAATAGTACCGACTTAATCATTACCAATATTGCAATGACAATATTTAACTCTTTATCTCAAAAACTACTAACTTTAAAATAAGGTTTGATATAATTTTTTTAATAAGAATTTTATGAACAACACGAATGCAAAAGTGAAATAAAAATTGTAGTATTTCATTTAAATAAAGTTCGCATTGCCGCATATCACGTGACCTAGATATTTAATTCTATCCCGACATTACCATGGTAATAAGCATAAAAATATACAATTTAACCAAACCCGTATCGTTAATAATAAGAAAGTTAGCAATAGTAGCGACTTAACTTTGAACACCCTGTTTATTATTTGCAGCAATTACAGTTATATCTCTAAATATGTCTAATCAACTTTAATGCCGAGATCACAGCTCAAACGCGATAGAAGTCACGAATAGAAGCCACAACATATAAGCTCTTTTGCTGACGTCATATCTTAGAGATTTTAGATAAGGGTAAGTATGTTTCAAAGGGATGCTGCAGAACTAAAATCCTTTGTGGGCATGAAGCTTTCTCTTGTTTCTCGTTATGTCTTCTTTGTACGTGGTTATCATATTAATTTGTTTTATTGTATTCATAAAAAAGTTTTTAATCAAAAGCTGATAAAAACAGTGCGGCAGTAATTTTATTAGAATTATAATCGAGTGTGATTTATTAGGTGTGCAACAAATAAAACTTTTTATTTTTAGTGTGTTTACAAGTTATTTTCGCTATATACCGGGTGTCTGAAATGTGCGGAATTACAGATTTCTTAGGCTAAAATATGACGATCTAACCCAACTTACCTTAATCAAAAAGTGGATGGGGTTGGAGATACAGGGTGTCAAAAATTTATTCTTGTTCTAGTTTTTATAAATAATTTTGTTAATATCTAATAAGTCCATTGTCACAATATTCGTCTAAAAGGGGTTTTAGAAGGTGAGAAATAGGAATTTGCTATCAGCTTTATTGTTAACTTTAGAGGGCGCCACCTGCACAAATATGTGCACAAATTAAAAACGTATTAACCATTTTTAAACCACTTGGTATGTAACTTTTTTTAAATAGAATATTTTTTCAACATGTTTTACATAAAAAAGGTGTACCTAGTAAATGTTGATTTAGGCAGTCGTTTGTGAGATATCTGGATTTTAAAAAATCACTTACTGTATAGCGTGGTCTAAGCTATTCAGGGTGTTTCAGAATTAGATGCTACTCTTTTAGAGGATGAATTCTTACGTGGTTATTTTTTCCTGAATGAGTTTAGAATACAAATTTAACTTAAATAGAATATATCACCCTGTATCTAAAACATATTATTTTAAAAGATTCAGATTATTGCTTCCTAAAAACTTGGTTAAAAATATTAAATAACACGATTTTTTAAAGTTGTTTAAGACGTTTAAACAAAATGCATTATTTTAAATTAATTAAACTTGAACACCCTGTGTGAAAATGACTAATTTACTTGCAATGTTAGAAAACAAAATTCGACTGTGTTTGTAAATATTCAATTAAGTTTCACCTCTTTTTGCACAAAAATAATTTCTGCCGCGTAATATCAACAAATCGCCCACTGTGCGGCGCGTGGTAGTTTTTTTACAGTGTTGTACAAAATAAAATCTTCCTTTAATCCTTCTGCATTTTAGTACGGTAGGATGTTGTAGCATAGTAGGAATTCATAAATGCAGCTCCAACATTAAGAGGAGATTAAAAGTTAATTTTTAAACTAGGTAACTCAAAATCACAAAGAATCGAGTTACTTAGTTGTAGTAGGCACGATATATCATTAAAATGATAATTTTATACAGAATACAAATATAGAAAAAAAGTAGGCACTTGTATTTAAAATAAGAACGTTTATGGTACTTCCGGTTAAACCGGAAGTGATTTTGTGGTCATGGTAATGACAAAAAATGGTAATTTATGCTATAATAATATTTTACAATTTTTATTAGTCTCTCTTTAAAACTACAAAACAAATTGGAAAGGTAACAGTATCCTGTGTCAACCGGTATATCGCTTTTCTTTTATGTTACACAATATACTATTTCTCCTTTTTCTTTTTTGAAATTAAATTGAAATGAATATTCACAGCGCCTTAATGTTCATTCTCTTATAATCCGAGAGGAAGAATGAACCTACAATTACCCTTTACTAGAGTAGCGAGAAGTCGAAATGCTCTTAACTTCTATGCTCCAAATTTTTTTCAATTACCTGCCCAAGGAAATAAAGTGTTTGCCTTTTAAACATTTTAAAGTAAAAATAAAACAGGTCCTGCTAAATGGTGCTTGCTACTCTTTTAACGAGTTTTATAAAACTTTTTAAAAACTTTTGTGATTTTGTTTTGTACTTTTGTATGTAGATACTTTTATAATTTTTATATATATATATATATATATATATATATATATATATATATATATATATATATATATATATATATATATATATATATATATATATTAACTTTTTAAATTACTCACCATTTAAAAAATAAGTTTATATCAAAAAATAACAACAAAATTAACAATTTTAAAGCGACGTAAATTTTTGCTCGTCATTGTAAATAAAACTAAAAGAGTATCCAGTTAGACGTACTTACCAACTATGCTTCTAATAAACGAATCTCTTCTTGATTTTTGCGCAACCATAGCAGAATATTTTTCTCCTCCTTCAGCCCATCCTCCAACAGCAATTTGGAATTTTACATTTGGGTGGGTTTTTTCATGTTGGTAAAATTTAAAAATCCGTTTTGTTCTACGTCAAACTATAAAAAAACAATAAAATATTTAAGATTGTGCAGTACATTTTTAATGCCCCCTCTTTTATGTTTAAAACGGATCATTTTAAAAAGTAACATGATATTGATGCAATGAATACTATATTTAAGAGGGAAATTGAAAAATGAACATTCTAAGAATGCGGCTGGGTGCCATCTTGGGGAAAATTATTAAATGGAAAGAGGGGTCTTGTGACACTTTATTTTAAAGCTTTTGGCAAGTACTTTAAAACCCCAGAACATAAAGTCAATACCTTTACCTAATACAAGATAACGGTACTTTAAAAATTACCAAAATACCTGATTTGGGTGACGCTATTTAAGTTAATCTAGTTTGTACTTTACAAGCTCTTTGTTACATCTAACAAACATACCAAATTTTAACCAAATCGGTTTAAGGGTATTTAAGATATTTATAAAATATCGATTTTTTTTACTTTAACGTCCTGTATCTCAGAAACGAAGCAACTCCGGACATATGTTTTAAGGAACTTTTTTTATAAAACGACATAGGATATCACTATTTAAAGTTTGTTGTGGTTAGGAAATACTCTGTTTAGTTTAAAAACAAGTTTTTTTAATGTTACCCTGTACATCAAGCATACAATTTCTTTTATGAAAATGTATTTTCTCTTCAAGCAGAACTTTTTATGAATAGGAACTTTTTACGTCAATAATAAAAATCCATTTGGTAAGAACTTTCGAGGACACGCTGTATACCGAGTGACAACGAAAACCTTTTAGTACGATAGGATGTTGTAGCGTAGTAGGAATTCATAAATACAGCTTCGACATTAATATATCATCTGTTAAGGTCTTAAAGCGAGGCAATCAAATAATAATTATTTATGAAGAAAAAACTATTTATTTTAGTTTAAACTTATTTTTTTAAGTAATGATAAACGATAAGAAAACATTTATAAGACTTTCTTTATTATTATTTTTTGGGTTTAATTAAGTATTTATTTATTTATAAAGAATAACTTTAAAAAAAATTAAAACAAAAACAATTATAGGTAAGTCCATCCGTGGACACACTGTATGGACAAAATAAAATGGTTAATTAACCAAAAGTTTACTTAAATTGCATTATAATATTTTAGGGTAAATCTCTAACGCTAACTCAATCTAACTTTTGGTCTTCTTTAATACTTTCGTCTACTGATTAAAATTCTCTTCCTAATCCTGTAAAAATATGAATAAACTTTTAAATTCAGAATAAGTTTCCGATAAAGTTTTTGCATTAGAGTAACTGCATGCTCTTTATAATTTTGCTACTTTATTCTATATTTTACATAAATATTCTGGGCATAGAAAGGAACTATTTTTGACACGGTGTGTTATATGGTGATAAACCGAAATATGGTTATAAGAATATGCATATAAAATAGTCAGTGTCGGACGCGAATTTACAAAACCTATAGCAGTTCAGTCATAATGGTGACTGAACTCGTGTAGTCTTTGTTTGCAAAAAGCAGCTAAAAAGTATACTCATTTCGGTTCAAAAATTGAGCATAGTGGTATTGCATTTGTAACTATATTGTAACGGCATTTTTTTACAAAGGCTTATCTGCTTTAGTTCGTAATTTCTTTTACAGCTTTACGCAGAAAATATGTGGAATGTGGATAGTAAAAACGATTTCAGATACTTTTTAATAATTTGAGGGACGTACCCCATGCAACAAAGGACTTTTTTTGGCATACAAAAAAAAATTGTTACTAGTGTCGTCCATAAGAGATTTAAGGTAAATATTTTTAAAGAAAAAAATGGTAAACCACTGCATCGTCCTATCATATATTTTTTTTAAATTTCTTTTTAGTTTTGAACAAATTTGATATCTTGACTTTGTTTTATTTCGCATCGGTAATACAGGATGTCCGACTATATTTTGACCAATTTTAATCGCGAATATCTTTAGAACAAGTAAAGTTATTAAGATGCTGTGTTTGCAGAAGGCCTTAGATTTTTAAAAAGTTTTTATTATATTCTCGCTATTTGGTTGTGACATTTCGTCATACTAAAATTCAATTTTTCTTCTTTAAAACAATGTAACGTAAGTAATTGCTTTCTGCAAAAAATATTGGATTAATTAGTTTTTAAAATATTGACTGCATGGCAATTAAGAGTATTATTTGACAATAAAAATTTGCTGCATACAAGGTTATAGGAAAAAAATACGGCATTAAAGCCTTAGAATATTTTTATAATATTAAAAAAATATTATAAAACAGGTGATCTAACTTTAGTGAAACTATTATTTTGTGAATAATATATAGCTTAAAAGCCGTATTTTTTTTTCTCATTCTATGTAGAAAATTTTAATTGTCAATGCTCTTACATGCCATCACAGGCTATGCAGTCAGTTTTTTAGAAATAAAAAATCATTATTTTTGAAAATAACCATAACACATGTTACATGTTTTCAAAGAGGAAAAACTGAATTTTAAGGTGAAAAAAAACATACATGATGTTCCATTTAAAATAACAGTGTTGTCCTTTATCTAAAATTCGACCATTTTGTTTTAGTGTTAACGGAATGTCACAACCAAATCGCGAGGTTATGCAAAAAAACTGTTAAAAAAGCTAAGGCTTTCTGCAAAAACCGCATCTTGATAACTTTATTTGTTCTAAAGTTATTCGCGATCAAAGTGGGTCAAAATATAGTCGGACAACCTGTATTAAATTCTACAGTAAAAAACATCACCTTCCTTATTTACTCCTTAATTAGATAGAGATTTAAGCATGCCGAAAAATGGTTTCTATTTATTTACGCGAAAACTGTACATCAAAGAAAAAAAGTTAAGAGATCAATTTCGGTTCAAACTAAATAGAAATTTTTAAAAAATATTGATTATATAACTGCATGTTTTTTTTTTTTTTTCATTAGAAATATTTACCTTATATCCCTTTTGGACGACACTAGTAAAAACAATTTTTTTCTTTTATGCCAAAAATTTCTTTTGATGCACAGGGCGCTCTTTTTAATTTATTTTTTTAATATCTCAATTTAAATAAAAGTTATTACAAAAAAATATTTTTTTAGAATGTTTACCATCCCATAGTTCAAATGTTTAGGACATATCTTTATATAATTTTTTTCCTATTTTTCATTTGGATTACCCTTAAAGTTTATGGGTAGAGTTACAGGAGACCCTGAATAAAATAATATTTACGTTAAATTATAGTTTTAAGAAAGTAACGTAACGGGAAAATATCTCATGACCTTTACGCTTTAAAAAATAGGGTAAAACAAAAGTTGTGTAATACCTCCCGTGCTATCGTTTTGAGAAGACTATTTATTATTACAGGGTGTTTTATTTAGTCGTGGTAAGCCAAAGTTAGTTCCTAAATAACACTGTGTATTTTTAAAAATGTATAGTACATTTTAAACAACATTTTGTATGAGGTAAAATGCATCTCCATGCATTAACAGTTTTTCGGAATATTGACGTGTTGTGATTTAAAATTAATACTTTTATTACCAATATATTAAACTTAATTAACCTTCTCTTGACATAATTACTTAGGGTTTAGGGTAATAAATAAATTATGCCATTTATCGGTTAAAATTAGATTTTCTTAGTTTTTCAAAATTTAAAGGATCGTTTATTATGTTTTTAACATTATACCAGTATCAAAAACTTAATTCTTTTAATTCAATTATTTTGCAAACTAATGAATGGTGATGTATTTCACACATACTAAATATTTTTGTGGGTTGTAGATTTAAAAACAAAGAATTTGCTTTTAATTTTAATGTAAACTCCAGAGGAAACCTGCGGTCTGCGATCTCTTGCACACATTAAATATAAAATAACTTTCTTAGGCCATTCTGTATTTAACTTTTAGGTAAATTTTTCCTATTCTTCAAGATTCTTTACCTAAAAAAGGTATACGTGGTAAAAGTTAATTTAAGCAGCCCTTTTAAGATATTTGAATTTTAAAAAACACACTTACACAATGCAGGGTGTTTTAAAATAAGAAGCTGATCTTCAGGAGTGTCACTTTTTGGGTGACTTTAAAAGAAAAGTTCCTAAACCTATGTCTTGAGTTATGAGATGGTAAAGTTCTAAAAAAATGCTCTTTTATCACTTTTTATCTTAAAATCTTAGAAATTTAGGCCATAAGTTTATTTAATTCTTTTTGTTAATCACCTAATAATTTACAGTTTTAAAGATCAGCATCTTATTCTGAAATACCCCGTATAGCCCAGACCTGGCCATACAGAAAGTGATTTTTTAAATCCAGATAAGTATTCCTAAAAGGGCTGTAAATTGGGTTAGATTATTATATTTTATTTTCATAAATTTTTGGTAGTATTTTTTCTGCACATTTTGGAGAGTATATTGTGCATTGTGCTGCCCACCCTTTAAATTTTTCTGCCGGGTATCGCCCAAGTTAAAAAAACTGGCGTCGCCACTGTTCGTCTTTAAAATTTGTATTTTTGATAGTGATCACTTAGTTTACTTGAATGCAGGAAAAAGTTAATACATTTTTATACACAGTACTTAGATTAGAATAGGAAAATAAAATGTAAAATTTACTCTTATACTACCAATAAGCAACAATGCGAGATCCTACACATTTATGATTTTCGTTTGTGTACAAAAAATGTTTGTGTCGGTAAATCTGGCACTAACTCTAAAATATCCTAATAACTATTAAAAAGTTTTAAATTTTTGCAAACTTATGCGACCAGCAAAAAAATCTCAAACACACCAATCTGATATATCACGTTCACCTAACAAAATATACTTTATTATTAAAATATTAAAACTCGATTTTTGCATATTTATTATGCTTTATACAAAAAAAAAATTTGTTGAAACCTATTAAATTTAAATATATTTTCAATAATTTCTTTACAATTTGCCTCCTATTAATATGTGTAAAGTCCATATTTTAAGTTTTTCCATTGATTTAAATTGAAAAATGCTTTTTGCTACTGCGAATCTAAATGTAGATTATTTATGATTACAACACGCTGTTTCTTTTATGATGATACTTTGGTTTAACTTTAAAAGAAATCTTAGTACGGCTACTATTAATGTTTTAAAAAATATTTTTACCTAGAACGCTAGGAAAAGCAAAATATTATCTTTTTACTTTTACAAGTAGTAATATGTATATTCTATTTTCTTTAATACATCTCTTACATGTAGTAATATTTTAAATAGAAATAACTATATTTTATGGTAAATTTAAATTCCATTCTAAAGTGGAGCACACAAAAGTGTTAAAATTTATTATGGTAGCCATAGATATTTTTTTTACAATATGCAAAAAACTGCTGCTTATATATCAGTGGTGTAGCTAGGTGAGCAAATGCCCTGGGACAAAAAATAAAGCATGGCCGAAGGAAAATAGCAAAAAACAAGGTGTTTACCTCCTTCCAAATAAAACACATCAACAATTGTTGTCCGCCACAAGAAAAATGATATTTGTATACTTTTTACTATTCTAGTGGTATTTTTTCGAGACCTGATCAGTATAAAAACTGTTAAATCTAAAACTTATGTGGCTAAGCGGGCGTCCATAAATTACGTGAGGCCTTTTTAATTTTTTTCACCCTCCTCCCCTCTGGTGAGATTTTGTGAGATTTCCTTTAATCCTTCCTACATTTCCCAATCCCTCGTAAGATTTTTAAGAAGTTAGTTTGTAGTATAAGTACATTTTATTGGAATACAATAGGGTAATTACTACGATTTGCAAAGAACGGGGGAAAGGGAAGCGTTAGAGGCGCCTCGAGATAAAGGAAAATGATAACAAGGAAATTTTTCAAACTAAAATTGATTTGTGTTGGTCAAACAATTTTGATAAGCAAAAAAGCTCCCCAAACCTAAAAGTAACACTGCATCATATGATATATTTTTCTGGAAGGACCTGCCAAAATCTCGTAACGTAACTTTTTCCCGTTTTTAGCAAAAGAAAGACTACGTGATATTGTCCACACACCCCTTTCCCCACATTGAGATTAAAAAGACCCCTTCCCCCTAAACACCTCACCTAATGTATGGACGCCTCCTAACTTCCTTCTAAATTATGTGAGTGAGATTTTTTTCCTTTTTGAGTAAAAACCTGAACAGGATTGTGCGAGTTTCGGTCCAATTACTAACGGACTTATTCATTCTAAATGTCTATTAATATTTTAAATTGCATCTGTCACGTGGTCAAATACTTAGGATCACTTGCAAATCATAGAACTCATAAAAATGAAATAGATAAATTTTTAAAAAACACCACTTCTAATTTATAGTTTGTTAGTTTGAGTCCAATGGACAGGGCACTGTCCCTTCTAGCCCCATAGTAGTCACGCCACTGTGTTTTAAATTTACTCGCGATTTTTTTTAATGCAGCCATCTTAAAAACTGTCTAAAACGGCTAATGTAAAATGTTTGGTTATTTTGCTATTTTTTACGCTAAAAGGTGTTTTTACCATTTTTTTAAGGTAATAAACGCATTTCTGTAAGGATAAAATCTATTAATGTCCGCTTTGTACATAATGAGTTGAAAAGTAAACATCACTTAATTAAAATTTGTTTAAACAGCCAATTATATTTGTGTTTCCTTTTAGTACTGAGCCCTTGTACCTAATAATTTCGGTGTTCCCTAAAATATTGGATTATGTTTCGTACAAAATATGTTTGCACCATAATTCTATGTATAAATTAATTCTTTTTTAAGTAACTTGTTTAAAACCTAGTAAATTAATTTAAAAAAATCGTCATAAGTAATAGAAATTGTTTAATTTAGCTAAATTATTCTGTATATTTTTGTAACATTTGCTTTTACATATTGTACTTTAGGACGTGTCCATAAAATGACTTTTGTGTATATCTATAATTTTAATTTATTTTAAAAATATAATAAACTTTTGGAGTATATTGGGTAGTGTCGAGTTTAAATTGACCAATTTTATTGTTTTGCTATATTTAGTTGGCCAAAAAAACTTGTTGTATAATTTATTTCCTTTCGAGAACAATTTATTACCTTGATGATCTTGAGCCAATACAACCCCATCAGGTATTTAGGCTATCCAGAATCCAGGTTATTTTTACGGGGATATTTTGTGTATTAAAGAAATAACTTTATATATTTTTATACATATCATACCATATACCATTTTATTCTAACTTAAGCTAATTTCTAATTTCTAACTTCCTAATATAATATTTTTTGGTACCATTTACACAGTGCATTTCTTTAATGTCCCCCTCTATATTATTTTTACAATCAAAACTTTAGGATATAAAATTAATGCATAAGTACTTTATCCTACAGTAAAACTGATAAATGAAAAAGTCAAGGTGGCGGCAGAGTGCCATCTTGAGAAAACATTAAATGGAAAGGGGAGTCTTGGGGCACATTATTTTCAAGTTCCTAACGAGTACTTTATAATCCCATGATATAAAGTCAATATATTTACTACAAAATGGCGGCACTTTAAAAATTTCCTTAACACCTGATTTGGATGGTCATATTTCATAAACAAATAAAGTTTATGGTACCTAATGTAATATTTACTTAAAGCTTTTTACATAAATTTTAATAGTGTTACTGGTAAAACATACAGGGTAGGAAAAACTTATATATTTTTTTAATACAGCACCCTGTATATTACATTACAATTAAAAGGATTTTTAAGAAAACTTTAAGAAAATACAATATCCAACTTGATTAGCTTTGGAAATATGGCCAATCAGGTATTAAGTTTTTTTTTAACTACCGCCATTTTGTAGTTTGTAAAAGAATTGACTTATATTCTAGGGTTATAAAGTACTTGTCAGAAGCTTTAAAAAATTGCTACAAGACCCCCTTTCCATTTAATTTTTTTCCAAGATGGCTCTCATGCGCCATTACTAGTAGAAACTTACCTCTGGGTCAATTACTAGAATATCCCATGATTTGTCGTTTACTCCAATGAATGAATAAATAACATGCGTACACAAATCAACAGGAATATCATTTAATCCATAACTGCCAATCCCGGGGCGATAAACGGCCCAGGCGCCATAATAACACACAACTCTAGATGGAGTAGAATCTAAAATAAAATCGTACGTCTTATAAATTATTTACCTTAGAAAAATTGAAGTCGGACACTTATTGACTTTAAAATTCTTCAAAAAGATAAAATCAAAGTAAAGTTATTTTAAAGCATAAGGTAGCAATCTTACATTGCCTGCAGAAAGTCAGCAGTTTCGTATATGATAAAATTATAATAGTATGTATATACCGGGTGATGCAACGCCGGGCGGGACATAGGAAATTCCATGCAATTTTTAATGGGGTCAATTATTGGTTCCCCTAATTATTTTAGAGAAAAATTCTATTAAAGTTTATTGAAGAGCATGCGAATCTACGTCCATAGTAAAAACTTTAGAGTTTTTGGTTAGCCCGTTTGCTAGTTAGATGCTAATATATTTTTAAAAATTGTTACATTATTATCGCCTCATATTTATGAATAACAATAAAAATACCAGTTAGCGTGACAGTACGTTGTCATTTTGAAATTTAGTGCTTTATTATTATCAAAAACTCGTAGAGCAAAAAGATTAACCATGAGTTATACTACTGAAGAAAAAGTATTGAGGATTAAATGGCACTATCAAGAAAATAGTTACCAAAACGTGTCAAACATGTTCGCTGCTCAGTATCAGAATAGACCGATACCCGGAAAATCAACAGTCGATAGGACTATCAAAAAATTTGGGACCAAAGGCACAGTGATAAATAACTGCAGAAGTGAAGCTAGGGAGTATCAAAGAGAAGAGAATGTAAGAGATGATAGAGACTTGGAAATTTTATTGCACGTGGAAGAAAATAAAGGGAAGGTGAGTACAAGGAAACTTCAGGATATCATAGGAAAAGATCAGTCAACAGTGCTCCGGATTTTAAAAAGGCATAAATACATTTCGTACAAGTAAGAAAGACATCAAGAGCTAAGGGATGGGGATGAAATACGACGGCAGGAATTTTGTTTTGACATGATGGAAAGGGCAAACATGGACAGAAAATTTTTAAGAAATATTTGTTTTACTGATGCGATTTACGTTAAACAATAAACCCAATCATCAAAATTACCGATACTAAAGCAAAGAAAACCAACACAGATTTGTCGAAACGAGGACGTAATATCCACAGAAAGTAAATGTTTGGGCGGGGATTTTCGGACAACATATTATTGGACCTTTTTTTCTTAATCAAAATTTAAATGCAGAATTTTATTTGAAACTACTCGAAGAACTAATTTTACCCGCTTTAAATGATGTATCAGGGGAAAATCAGGAAATTTGGTACCAAATGGATGGCTGCCGGACACATAATACCCTGGCTGTTCGGAAATATTTACACAATGCTTTTAATGGAAATGTTATTGGCCTACATCACACCATAAATTGGCCAGCCAGGTCTCCTCATATTTCGCAAATGACTTCTTCCTCTGGGGCCATTTAAAAAGCATGATATACAAGGATAAAAATTACTCTAATCTAGATGAGTTAAAAATGCTATTTCTGCAGAATGCAATAAAATTTCAATTTACCAGTTAGCCAATGTAAGAAGACAATTTTATGAACGTCTTGGTTATTGTCTAGCAGTCAATGGAGGAATATTTGAAAATTTTCCTAAATCTTAAGTTTTCCAACATATTAATTATTGTAATAATATTATTAATTTATTGAAGCAGGTAAATATTATAAATGTCATAAGTTCTTGAAATTTGTTACCCTAGTTTACTTTAATATAACTTACTTCGTTTGTATAAATACAACTTTATATATACAGGGTGTCCCAACTCTATTTATACACAAAATAACTTCGTCCCTTATAAAAAAAATTATTTGGATGCACTCTTTTCATTAACTGTTCTAGTTAATATACAAGGTGTCTCAAAAACAGAATTTTTATTAAATGGAACACCCTGTATATATTAACAAGTTTTGACTCTGTTTTAAATTCTACATTAAAAATGTATAACACACTATAGCCAATTATTGCTGGTTTTTGAAATATTAACAGTATACTGATATAATCATTAACGATTAAAAGTAAATAAAGAAAATAATATTATGGTTAAATTTATTTTTATATAATTCTATCACTGTCAGAATACCATGTAATTAATTACCCTCCATTAAAAACACTACTAATTGGTAATTCAACTATTAACATATTTACCTGATTTACCTAAAAACCAGCCATAATTGACTTATGGCCGTTTTTTGCACTGAAATTAAGTTAATATGTGTCTAAAATAAAATAAATTGCTGACACAAGTAGTTCTTACAATAAAAGGTAATTACTTACATGTAATTATATTATTTTGGCAGTGACAGAATTATTTAAAAATAATTAAAAAGCAAAATCCTATTTTCTTTTTTCACTTTAATCAGCCAGTCAATTATACATGTAGGCAATGCGTGGAAAAGAGACACTCTAAAGCGAATACCGGCATGTAAACATGGGTGACTAATAGTGCTTGTTTTGTTATTGCATTACTGGTCGATATCCCATAAACTATTTGCTTTTACAGTATAGGTCTACTGTTGATATCTTAAGAACCAGCAATAATTGATGTATAGTGTGTTATACATTTTTGATGTAGAATTTAATGCAGAGGTAAAATTTGTTAAAATATACAGAATATTCCATTAAAAAAAAATAACTTGACAATAAAAATTTTGTTTTTAAAACACCTTGTATGTTAAGAGGTACTGTCAATAAAAAGAGTCTATCCAAATAAACATTTTTTATATTAAGTTAATTTTTGTATCTTGTACAGGGGCAAAGTTATTTCGTGTAGAAATAGAGTTGGAACACCCTGTATATAAATATAAAAAGTATAATGAAGATAAACGATGCAATCTAATATTTTGAAGATTTAGATTTAAATAACTTTTGTAATAAAGATAACATTCTCAGAATCAGATAAGAGACAAGCATACAACTTTAAAACAATACATGCTAAAAAGTTCTTTAACAACATAACTTGTCTAAAAAATTATATACAGGCTGGCAGTCCGTAATCTAACAGAGCTCGTACTTGTTAACCGTAAAAAATTTTAAACTTTTTTAAAGAAACTTTTTATTTGAAAATTATGTTGATACAGACAGGGTTTGCCACAAAAGTCCTGGCAGCATAGCATTAAAAAAGTTTATATAAACATAAACATGTTGTGTTCGCAAATTCTTCATTTTTAAAATACAGGGTGTTGTAAGATGGCTGTACAAAAACTGATTTGATTAAATATTTAAATATCCTTCACCCAATTTTGTTCTAATTTGACAATGTTATTTCTGGCATTAAAGGGGTAATTTAGTACTAACTTAATTAAATCAATCCAGTGGTTTTTCTAGCGGGACCTGAAAAATATTTCTAACAAAAGCAGGTACGCCACTGACGGTGAAAATGTATGAAAAATGTTTATACCTGAAAAATATTTCTAACAAAAGCAGGTACGCCACTGACGGTGAAAATGTATGAAAAATGTTTATACTTTTTTAGATTAAGCAAATAAAAATACAACTTTTATGTCTCATAAAATTGTCTTGTATCTTGTTTAGTTTAAGAGAGAAAAAAATCAACTTTATTGTATATTTTAGACCATAAAAGAAAAATTGAGGGATTTTTTTCCTTTTAAAATTAGTTTTATATTTTTTTATTAGCAACTATGAAGCAACAACAAATGCTTAATTAAATAGCGTTTATACCTAGTTTTACAAATGTAACCAAAAAAAGTTTATTTATTATTATGTTAAAGTTTTTTAAATAGTTTAAAACTCTGTATCTTAAAGACGGACCGATACAGGGTGGGTTTTTAAATGTTTACTACAGAGATCTCAGAAACTGATGCAGCTAAAAACATATATAAATGAAAAAAGAATTGTAGTTTTTGGAGCTTAGTTTAAATAACATTTTTATTCGTTTAAAAAAACATGGCTTACTAGATATTAAAAAAAAACATTTTTTTTCAAAAATTTGTTTTTCTCTTTAACTTAGGTAATATTTGGAATACAAGAAAAGGTGAAATAGGAAACAAGTAGATAATTATGTTTCGAATTACAAAGTGTATTCTAATATTTAATGCATTAGTCTGCTTTTGAGCTACGAAATAAACTTGCATTTTTTTAATGAAAATCTAATAATTAAGTAAAATCATTTTTATGAATTTTAATAAATTGGATACACTTACTAAATTTGGCTATATTTTTTTGGCAACATATCTTCCATATGTTAACAACACCAATAATATACACTAACTGGTATTTACTTTTAAAAGTATAATTAAAAATACAAAATTTTGTTTTTAAAATTGGATATTAAAAATAATTTTTAAAATTTAAAACTAGGGACGAGACAACAACAAAAGAATTTATACTATTTATTTAAGCAAAAATTTTTATGACTAGTGAACAATGTAAACATGAATAAAGTGTAAAAATTTTATATTTTAATAAAAACAAATGCATTATTGCGGCATTATTTTAAAAACTTTTAATTATTTAACAAGGGCAAAAAGTAGCACATTTAATGTTAGACAATACCCTATATTGATTAGACTACTAAATAACAAAATAATAAATGTATTAACAAATTAAAACATTCTTAACTTTAATATTTTTTGTTAAAACTAGGCGGGTTATTCTTGGATGAAAATAATTACAGAATAAACTTTTAAGATATATAATATATAAAATATATTTAAAGGATATTTCAAATTTGTAATCACCAATAAAATTTGAGGGCATATTTTTTTATTTAAGATTCTAAGCTATAGGTATAATAGTTTTTAATAAGCTAACAATACGAATACTATTAATCTCTGAAAAATACCGTTTTGTAATCGTACTTAAGACACTGCTCTTTTAAGTTATTTTGAAAAATTAAGATAGAAATATTAAAAATAAAAATATATTTAGGTTTCTATTTTTAATTTTTTTAACGTAAAATAACAAGACATTAATAGTATTTTAAATGTGTTGAAATTTAAAAGACTTAAGAAAATTATTAAAATAAATAACAAGCTTTGACAAGCATCAATCGGAAATTAATTTAACTACTACATTTATTATAATTATAATTGAAATTGTGCTTTAAATTAAACTAAGTAAAAAAACGGAACATTATTATTCAAAGATTATCAACGATTCCAACATTATTGTCTATAACCATATTATATTTTTCAAAAACCAAATTTGTTGCCTTTTGGATACACCCATCATAAATCAGCCCCGGATCTTAATTTTTTTGTAAAGCGGGGCAAACCTTATTAAAATTTGAAAAGAAAATAAAAGCGTGTTAAAAAAGTCCTCGCATTACAAATTGCACCCCTTTCCATTATTTGGCGCCCTATATATAACAACAAATTAAGGGAAAACCAACAAAACTTAAGTTTTCCTCTTTTAAAATCACAAGTTCTTGTACGTTCCAACCTTTAATTTGTCCTCCTCCAAGGTGTCACCCAGGGCAAATCGGCCTCCCTAGATCTGGGGCTGTCATAAAATTCCATTTTACGTAAAATAAGTCTCACATACATATGGAAGTTAAAAAAATCACTAAAAAGGCTGTCAAAAAACGAAAGGGATTAACTGGAAAAACACACAAATTTAAAAATTGTTATGTCTAAAATAGATTATTTTTTTGTTAAAAGTTTATCTTGCTAGACATCGTTGAAAAGCTTATAAAAGGCATTTAAAAAAATGTCATAGTCAACTATGGTTTCCATTTTAAAAAATGCAAGTTTATGTCGTAGCTCAAAAAAGGATAACTATAACTACATTTAATATCGGATTATACATTTCTAATAGAAAAACAATTATATGCAAATTTCCTCTTTACACTTTTTTCCGAATAGCAACTAAGTTACAAAGGAAATCAAATATTAAAAAAGATTTTTTAAAAATATCTAGTAAGCCACAACTACAATTATTTTACTATTTAACCATCTCTGTAGCTTTAGAGGTTTCTGAGATCTCTGTATTAAACATCGAAAAAAACTTAGTAGAAGTGTATAATAATTAAAACAAATAACATATTTGTAGAAGCATTTTCCTTTAATTATGAAACTTGTTTTGGAACTTTTGGTTGTTTAAGAAGTGCTTTGCCCATAATTTCAAAAGTTATTTGTTTAAAAGTTAAAATATCCTGTGTTTACAGTAAACTTATATTGCAGAGTTTACTTTTGTTGTATGCCTTATTCTTTAAAAATAGAATTATAAAGTTGATTTATGCAAAAATGCGTTTTCAAGTTGAATGGCTTTGGGTAAGGCAACAATGGAATATGTATATCTATAGTATACATGTATTATTTATTTATGGTCTTGCTATTTATAAGATTATGCACTGCAAGTATAGAAAATTTATATTTATTGAGTAAGTTGCATACAAATTATAGCGAAGGATGATAAACTTGGAAAAATAAACAGCATATTGTACGCATATTACGTACTATCCTTTTTTGGTTAATAATATACAGTGGTAGTCTGTTATTTTTTGTTCTTTTTTATACAATTAAACTATGCGTTTACCTTCAAATTTACCTATTAAACATGTCAGAAACATTACATTGTCCTACAAAAAAAAGTTGATGGTCCGAAAGACTAGACCATGGTATCTTTATGTTTTTGGAATCGTTGAATCCAAATCATCAAGTCAGGGTCAAGGTCTTGTAAGGATCAGATAGATCAGATCATCAAAAAAGGAACCACAATAGTGGTAATTTTATGTTTTTAGAATCGCCTAATCCGAATTCGGGGTCAGCTTAATCCCATCAGATAATGGTCTGGGTCATTTCAAGGTCACATCATTAAATTTTATTAAAAATAGACCACAATCATAGTATCTTTATGTGTTTGAACTCGCTGAATCCGAATGCTTAGTTAAATTGACCCTATAAAGATAATATCGAGGTCATATCAAGGGCAAATCATCAGAAGTTACCGTAAATGGACCAAACTCATGATATAATCCGCAGTTAAATTGACCTCTCCGGATTCGGATTAAGCGACCCCAAAAACATAAAGATACTACGTTTGTAGTCTACTTTCAATAAATTTTAATGATTTGAACTTGAAATAACCTTAAACATAAAAACGATAATTGATCTAAGGACCTTAGGTGAATATAAAGATATAATAAGAAAGTTTTGGTGACTAGTTTAAAAAATTGGAATAAAACAAGTTGGCAAATTGACATTTTCGTGTCTAACTATTAACTTATTTTTAAATGGAAACCCCTTTTAGGTAAGCACTTTTCAAATAAAGGATTTATTGACAAATTTAACGATACTAATTTATTTGCGATCGATCAATCCAGTATTTTTACTGGAGATGGGGACATAAGTCTTTTATCTAGCCAAGTGGATGAAAGCCACAATAAATACTTTCTCCAAGTCAAGGTGGAACAGCATGGGCCGAAGACTGCATGGCCAAGGAGGAGCTTGGTCTCTACTATCGCGGACTCCGGAAACCAGGCGACACCCGGTTTTAATAAGCCTTCCTGTGGCAAGCGGGGCACTGCTACAGGTGACTGTTAATTCCTCCGCTACTCGTGGGACTTACATGGACCAAAACAAAGTAACTGAGAGGAGTGCTTCCTCAAAAGCACAAGAAGTGGATGCCTTAGGCGCCCACATAGCACCGTCTGGTTCAGGGGACATCCATGACCCAAACCAAACGAAACAGTCAAAGGGATTGCAACCCTCTCCATCTGGAAAGGAAGATAACAACATCTCCACCCAGATAGAAACAGAGGACGCACAGCCGCTCTCAGATAAAGAGAAAGCTAAAGAAGATCTAAAAAGCACTGATGAGGAGCTGAGGAAACCTCTTAAGTGAGAAGTGAAACTAAGGGAACGGAGCAAACCGAAGCTTGACGGCGCTGCCAAAGAAGGTTTAAATACCTTATGCGTACCGGATTAGGTAGAGAAGAAGCCTATAAAAGGGCTGCTACTCCCATCTCATCAACCGTCAAATGATCTAAACGGGTCCGGTCGGAAGATTGCACACCAGAGGGTAAAACCTTAAAAAACCTAGAGAACAAGAAAAGGCGGACACCACGCTACCTCAAAGACCTCAACCAAAAACAGCCACCTTTAGCCAGGCTGCAGGAGGTGTAAAAGTTGGAATCATCCATTCCAACTTTCCAGAACAAACCCTGATGGCGATAAAATAGAATTATTACTTCTTACATAAAAATAGGTAGCACCTTAATATCAACATTCAGTGTCCATTCAACACTATATAAATTGATCACGATTGGTCAGTCGGTCACAGTGATTGGTCAAAAGTTCAATAGAATATAAAGGGGTTATTTAACACTGTTTTTAAATATATGAAGCGCTCTAATATGAATACTTAGAGGTCATTCTCTGCTACAAAACTTGGTCACGAATTGGTCACAATTGGTCAGTAGGTCACTGACGACGGACCAATTGTAAAGCTAAATGTTGATATTTAGGTGCTCCATATATTTTGTCCAAAAAACAATGTAAAACAACCCTTATTTCTTTGAAATAACTTCTCTTAATTCTTTATTACTTCTGACCAATCATTGTGACCTAATGACCGATTGTGAGCAATTTGTGATCAATTGATACAGCATTAAACGGCCTTTAAATATTTATATTAAGGTGCCAAATATATTTATGGATTAAGCAAATATTAAATACCCATGACCAATTCTCTAGTTGTTACTTCCTTTCATAATTATTTGTTTATTTAAATCTAAAATCTTTGATTTTGGGCCGCTTACAAAATTCTCTCGTTCTGGAATATCTTTATTTCATACAGAACCCCTTTAATCTTGCTTGCCAATTAATTAATCATGCTGACCAATGTTGACCATTTTGTGACCAATTGCATACTTCTGACCCATGTATGATATACAATATATAGGGAATAGATAAAGCTACATTTTGTATATACAAGGTGTTGCAGAATTAGATGCTAATATATGAGGGTGTAAATCCTTAGATAATAAAAAAAAGTTGAAATAAAGCTTTGTTCTAAATATCTTAAGTTTTAAGATACCTACAGAGTAATAAAAAGCTTAGTTTTTTTTAATTATTACATGAGTACTCATTAACATATGAAACATCATAACTTGTTTTTATACAAGGTGTTACGAAAGGAGAAATCAAAATGACGGAGGTGATAGAGTCAGTCAAAATAATGTTAGTACTCTTTCCTATAAAAAAAGTTTTATCGTCCTTTGTAAGGTATATATTAAAGTTTTAAATTGGTAAAAAAACGTATTTCAGTTATAACTTTTAAAATGTTGCCATAGTACCAATAATATTTCAGCAGCTAGATAACCTTATACTATTGGCTTTTTCCATAGTTCCATTGACATTTTCCGATGTTCAGTAACTTAGGACTATACAGGGTGTGAAATTAATATAATAAATTATCTTTCTAAGAAAAAATATTTGTTTAAAAATTTTTTCTTCCAATATTCATTCTTTATCGTTAGCAATATTTTGCATATACATAGGTTAAAAATGAACCGGTATCTTAGGGACATAGCATATACAAAATTGAAAACATGGGCTTTGATACAGGTTACAGGGGCGAATTGTAAGAAAAATATTAGAAACATGTTTAAATTCAATGGTATGAAACAAATTTCTTTTAGTACAAAGCATTAATCTGGTTTAAAATGATATACTAGTATCAATTTTCAGAAATTAAAAAATAAAGACTTTTTGTAATGTTAACGTAATATATCAGATTGGTGATTATGAAGATTTATTTTGGTGGTTACATAAGTTTGCAACATAAATAAAAATTAGTTGGTATTAAAATATTTTATATACAAATGATGCGGACCTTTTACATTTACATATTTTTAATAAAATTCTGTAAAAAAAATACGATATAAGATATAATATCGGCTTAACTTAAGTTATTAGGTCTAGAAATTTTATTGTAATTCCCTTACCGCATACATACTTTCAGCACAACATTTAACATTTTAAGCACCATTTACTTTGTATGTGTTTTTGTAATATAATTAGCTAAATAATCTAATTTATGAAAAACAAAACATAAAAAAGTTATTATTTAAAGCTTGTTAATGTTTTTGGTTACATAGGTACTTGTTTTACTAAAAAAATCATAAAAAGTAAATGGTGCTTGAAATGGTATTCGGAGACTTTTTATGTTGATTATATTTCATTATTAAAATTTAATTAAAAGTCTTATAACCACCCGGGGACCATTTTGAACTTATGCCCAGTGGGCGCGACGATAAAATTATTTCGAAAATTAGAAGTCCAGTTATTACATTCTATTATTTAAATATAAATTCTTTAAAGGATTATAAAGCTTTTATGGGGTAATAACATTTTTACAAATCATGTTTTTTGTGCATAAGCTTAGTATTTATTTTAAATAAAAGATTCTTACCGCTACTCTGTAGTACAATAGTTAGAAGCAGTGTTGCAAATATCCAGTTCATTTTTTGTTAAATGGTACCTAAAACAATAAATAATGTTGACAAGTCACATTAGTTTATATATTCACTAGGTATTAGGAACACTTCAAGTAATCTTATCTGGATTAATGCTAATAAGATCATGTTAGTAAGTAAAAAAACCTTTTCTCGTATGATTCACCGGTAAAGTTGTATGTTGTGTTAGTAAACAGTGGATATGAGTATTGTTTTTTGATTAAACTATAAACATAATATTATGCCCGGAAAATTCCGTTACTGAGATACAGGGCGGTAAAGTTAAAAAAGTCGGTGGTTTATAAATATCTTACATATTCCTTAAGCAATTTAAATAAAATTTGTTACAGTGATTTCTAGTTATAGGACTCCTATTAAATCCTACCCAGATTTAAATTATTGCCCCGTGGCATTTCAGTGAACACCACAGTCAATAATAATAATAAGAAAAATATTACACCACTTACTTTTTTATAGTATTTATATGTTTTTCTGTCGAGCCATTAAAAATACATCTTTAATGATTTCTGTGTTTTTTCTTTAGTATCTAGCTTTGTTTTTAAGCTAGATAGCTTACTTTTACTCATTTTAAAATATATTTATACACAAAATACAAGTAACCAAACATTTTAAGTCAATGAGCATAGTAACCTTTTTTTAATAAAATCACGGCGGCAGTTAAGAATTGGTGGTGTTTATTTAATATACATAGTTTATGCACACTTTTTTATTTAAATTAAAGTTGATTTTTTCCTTAAAAACAAAGCTAGATACGAAAAAAAAGTTTAAAAGACTTAAAAGGTTTAATGCTTGTCTTTTTAGAAAAAAATCTGAAAACATGGCGTACTTTTTTCTTAATATTAACTGGAGTGCTCACTAAGACCCCACTGGATCCAATAATTTTAAATAATCTTCTAATACTAGATATACCAAATAAATGCCAAATTAGTTTATAAATAAATGAAATTTTTATAAAATACCGACTTCTTTTTAAACTTTACCACCCTGCATCTTAGCAACGAAACAACTCCGACCATATGTTCATAGGAACTTTTTGTTATAAAACTATATTGCGAATAACTCTTTTAAGTTTTTTTCGTAGTTACGAACATCCTAATTTTACGAAAATGGTATATAAGTGGGAAAAGCTACCACTTTAGTATTGTAGTGATTGTCCTCCTTAGACACTCTTTATCTCAACTTAAAAATATTAAATAGCATCATCTTTTCAGAATTTATCTGCACATATTTATATTATTTACTATAAAAAATAAAAAACAATTGGATTAAAAAAAATCTATTTTGTTAAAATGCAGTTTTATTTGATTTGATGCTTAAAATGCACTTTATTGATTCTCTACACCTACAAAGGTTTAATATATTATTTAATTTAAATTATAATATTTTTAAAAGCTATTTTAATAAAGATTTAAATTTTTTAAATAATGATTTCTACAAAGCTTTCTTTAAAGTCCTAATACAAGTTACCTAGTCTAAAGTTTAGGAGACTTATAAACAAACTATTTTTTAAATTTGACAATTGAAGGAGCTAGTTTTAAAATGTAAAATATTTAATTATTAAATAAGATTTTATAAGAAATTAAAAAAAAACATATGCATTTGTTTATTCTTTCTTAAGGTTAAACACTTTGATATGGATGTACTTAGTCATGGCGGGCGTAAAAAAATATTTGTTTAAATTCAACACCGCATTTTTGTTTCTTTGTTTAATCTTTGTCATACCCCACAAAGGTTTATGCCTAAAAACCAGAGAACCGTGGGTGTCGGGTTATTAGATGTTTTGATGATTGTCCAAGCACTCAAATATGCACCGCAGTAGTGTCACCACGAACTTTATTTTTTTTAAATTAAAGTAGTTATAATATTGTTGTAAAGTATAATTGAAGATTATTCTCTTATTTAAAACTGGGCCCCCTAATTGTTTAATCTGTAAAAATTATCAAAAGAAAATTTAAACACGAAAGATATGTATATTCACTAGAAACTTCTTACCCAAATTAAATGCATTTGGAGGGTCAGCTAATTAAATCAAACAGCATTTTTATGAAATGCGAATTATGTTTAATTAAGGTATCACCAAACAGTAATCATTAAAATTCTGAAAGTCAAAATAAAGGACAAGATAACTCACCTCCCCGTTAAAGTATGTAGGTAAACATTCCTCCTACTTGTAAAACGTGGTGTTTAAATAACTTATTTCTATAGTTTAATAATTTAAATATTTTCGATATTTTGATTTAAATTAACACCCTGTATACATAGTTAATAAAATTTGATGTCCGAATAAACAAACCAACAGAATTATTGATAAAAGTTTCCCAGGAAGATAGTATAATCCCTTATTTTTAAATAATTTTTTTTTTTTTTTTTGAAGTGAGGTTGTTTTCTCCTAAAACATATTATTTATATCCGGATGATACTGCAACCTAAAAAATATAAACAACTATTTTTTTCTTTTAAAAACCTATTTGGTATAACCCCAGATACTGAAAAAATAGATATTTGTTATTTGAATAGTATTTCTTTTGTTTTTTTTTTGGTCATTCTAAGGAAATAAGAAACTAAAAATTGAATCATAAAATTATCGAGTTGAAAATTATTCCCTTTAGAAAAGAGACTTTCTTAATGATATTACTGATACCAGTATTTTGTGATAGCCCCTGCTGCGTATCACTGCACTATTGAAGTTATACAAATTATTATAATTGCCCTAAATTTCTTAAATTCGGTTAATAAATAACATATTACTCCACTATCTGCAATGTGTATATTAGTCCTTTAAAAAGAGATCATACAACTTATAGTCCAATCAAGTTCAAAAACGTAAAAAAAAACAGAAATTAAGCTCCTAATGTCTAGAAAAATATTTTTAATGGTTTATTAGCACATAAAAATATTTACAAAATAGAAAAAATCATGTTTTACGTTATATAGGTATTAAGTTATGGAGAGGTCAAAAGTGGCACCAAGTGGCTCGGGTAATATTACACTCGGAGGAAAAGAAATTAATAAAAAATGTGGTACCTGCGGCATATAAAGTCCACCTAATTTTAAATGTAAAAAACTCGAATGATTTAAGAAAATTAAGCAAAATTTTGTTTAGATTAAAGATTGCAAATTTTTGTAAAAATAAAATATAAATAACATTTTAAAAATAAATATAAAAGCAACTATAACAATTATTAAAAACCTTTTTTATGGGCCTTATTAAACTAACAAAGTTAAATAAGGCTCCAATTTTTTTTTTTTTTTTTTTTTTGTTTTAAAGAAAATAAGTAAAGAAAATTTAATATATTCTATTCTAATAAATGTTTGGTTTATTAGTTATCATTAGTTGCCTTTCGCCTGGGCTCATTTTTTTAAACCATAGTTCCAAGTCGGGAACACATAGCTCTTAAAAGTCAGACTTATATTCCATTTCTCTACATTTTCTTAAGCCACTGCTCTTAGTATGTTCTGTAGCTACCCAAGCAGCATACAAGTTTTCTTTTATTGACTTTTACAAGCTATTAACTACTCCAGTGGGCCTTATTAGCCACTGGGCACAATTAAAAAAAAATACAACAATATAACTTTTTTCCTTCCAAAAAGAACGCAAAGTTTTAAGCAGTGATAACTAAAATTTAACAAAACAAATATTTTCTTATTTCTAAATAATAAAATCCGAATACTTATAGTTTTCTTTTGGCAATATTTATAAATCCTTATGATGATACCGCACCCTCTCACAAATTCTTGGCTACTAAAAGAAGGCAGCGCGTAGCAGCCTCCGCTTACTTCCCGTAAAATTTATTGGTCTTACGCATGTATGGGTAACGTTTAAACCTAACCCCATATATTTTGTAGCGAGTTTTTAAATGTAGGCCTTATTAACACTCTGGGCCTTATAGGCCTCAGGTACCTTATGTTTAAGTTATAAAACTGCATTATTAGATGGGTGACTTTGCCTCCCATTTTCGAGAAATACTTTCTGTCTCTCCCTCACTCCTCCCGTCTTGTTACGTGTCTTTCGTAATAAAAAATTGATTTAATTTAATCTCTGCTTAAAAAGAAAACTTAAAAAGACTTTTATAGTTTTATAGCATATTAAAATAAACGTAACTGCCCAAATTTTAACATCGTAGGCACACAAGGAGCACCACAATTTTTTCTGAAAAGTAAATAAAAATACAGACATGCCAAATCTTGGCAAATGTCCGTTCGTTCAAATGTTCCCGCATCGTGTGTATGCAAAACATATAGCAAAGCAAAGCCAACGTTGGGATGGGGAAACGTTTGAACGAGCGAACATTTGCCAAGCCTTGGCATGTCGTCTGTAGCCAGCTTAAAACTGCATTATTTGACGATTAGCCATACCAACTTTATTCAACTTTTTATTTAATGGTCAATGGCTTTCGAGATTTTGAGGTTTAGTTACCCTATTTTCAAAAAATTTAAAAAAATGGTAGGTTTGTTTGTAATTGATATATAAATTTTATGAGAACAGTTTAAATGGTGCGTATTTAAATTCAAATTCAAATAGTATATTTCCATATATTGTACAAAGTATATATAGTGTGTCCCAGAATAGTTTGTACAAAAAGACGTCCTTTCGGGGAAACTGATCGCATGGTCCAAATCTGATAAATACAAAATTTTACTCCGATTGGTAATATACAGGGCGAGTAACAACCAAAAAGTATAAAGAATGACCAAGATAAAGTACCTTTAGTTTTAAAAATAGGACAAAATTGTAAACGTAAATGCTGTAGAAAATAAAATTTTATGTCAAAATTTAAAGGGAACGAATTTGTAACACCTATTCTAAGACACACTGTATACTGAATTTTCAATTGACAACATTTAAATAATAAAATACATATATAAGACTTATCTATACAGTGTGTCTACGTAAATTGGTGCACAGCCGTCTTAAACTATCAAGCCGCGAAATCTGACAACACAGCATGTTAGGAATGCTAAGTAAAGTTTGAAAACAGGTTTAAAAGATTTCAAAAATATTTTTTTTTTGTTTTTAAACGTTAAATAGAAGCGTAAAGTTATTATTTTTAGAAAAAATAGGTAGTTTATGGTAAGACGAGTAGTAGAGTATTAATCGTTGTTTTTTCGTTTAAATGTAACAAGAAAGTTAGCGAGTATAGTCTATACTTAGTCCGTGCCGGGATATGTAGTGAACTATTAAATTAAAATTATTTCGTTAAAATGTAAAAAAAAACATTTAACATTGTGTGTATGCACGTTCAATATGCCACGAACGTGTTGCGTCTCGGACTGTAAAACGAATTACCCCATTGATAATTCAACAGATCTAAGAATATTTAGTTTTTCAAAAAGCCAATAGATAGAAAGAATCTAATTAATTTAAAATTTTAAGTACAAAATGTTTTTATCAAGGAAAGTGAGTAATAGTGTTTAATGTGCGCCAAAAACAGTTTTTACCCCAGTAATATTCCAATGACTATATTAATCAATTTACATACATATACTGGTAAGTTACAAAAAAAAATAAATATTTATATACATATTATGACAGTTATTTACTTAAGGTTTTATAGGGTAACTAGTGTAAAACTTAAATTAAAGCTTTTTATCTTAAAGTGCCTTTTATGTAATACAAATTAAGTTGTTGTATTTATAACTAAAAGTATTGCAATTATCACCAAGTAATAGGTATTCAGCTAAATTAGAAAAAGTAACCATGGTATGTTTGCAAAAAATTGATAAAATGTGACAGACAAAATCCTAGAAACAAAAATTTGTATGAAACAGAAAAGTTTCTGAATATACATAGGTTTTGCGAACACATTATTGCTTGTAGTATTTAAAATTATATCAATATGTTGTCTTAAACATCCTAAAGAAATAATAGGTATATTTTGTTTAAAACATTCAAAGAAATTACGTATTTTAAGCATGAAATCTATTAGGACCTCATTAAAATCTTTATAACGTGCAGTGTTGTTTGCAACGTTGCCTTTCTTACATATGGGATTTTTTTATTATTTATTTTACGGAAAAAAGTTATTCTTTATAAAAAGTTCTGCGTGGCCAAAACCTAAAATGCAATAATCAGATGTCAAATTGTGTCAGTCTTATACGAGCGAAAAATGTAATTTTTGCTAATATCGCAAATTGTTATAAAGATAAAATGTTTAGAATTGAAAATTAATTTTTAATATACAATTTTGTTTATTTCAAAAAAAAATATTTTTTTCCGTGAAAATCGGGAGAATTTAAATTAAATTGTACATTACTGCATTGTACATTCTTTTTTTTTAATATCATTAGATTTAAAATTTTTATTTAAAACTGTCCTATAATGACATTATAATTATAAAATGTTGTGCACTGATGTACAAACCTAAATTTTTACCATATTCATAGAAAAAAAAATCAAAACTATTTTTTTTGTAAATTAACAAAATTGCACATTTAAAAGTTTGTTTTTAATTACTTACATTTTTGATCAAACCTTGTAGATGACTGATATAATTTGATATATGATGGTTGCTTTTTAGATTATGAATCAACAATTCTCAAGAATAACTTTTTACTTATTTGAACAGAAAATAAGATATTTAAAATACAGTAAGCGTGTTTTCAAACTACGGTACGAAACTTAAAAGGATGATTTCTTATGCCTTTTTATAAAAAGTTCCTATCATGGGCGCCGGCAGGATGTCATCCAGGGGTGTGCAGCATAATAAAAACAACTTCCTTTAACCACTTTCATATAATAGCCTCAAAAAAGGATGTGCAAAATCCTTTGAAAAGCAAAGAAAACCTAGGTATATATTTTTCGACACTACCCAAAAGCCAGGTGGTGCAAGAGCATCTTCTTGCATCTCCTCTAGGCGCCCATAGTTCCTATAAACATATGTGCGGACTTGCCTCATTTCTAAAATACGTTAAATACCTTTTAACTTAACTAAATATACAATTTTCTTCTTTTTTTTTTTAATATCAATAGATTTAAAATTTTTATTTAAAACTGTCCTATAATGACATTATAATTATAAAATGTTGTGCACTGATGTATAAACCTAAATTTTTACCATATTCATAGAAAAAAAAATCAAAACTATTTTTTTTGTAAATTAACAAAATTGCACATTTAAAAATATTTTTTAATTACTTATATTTTTGATCAAACCTTGTAGATGACTGATACAATTTGATATATGATGGTTGCTTTTTAGATTTTGAATCATGTAGAACTTTTTCTAAAAAATAACTTTTTTCGTAAAATCAATAAGAAAAAATTTTCCATATGACGCCAACTTACGTAGACACACTGTAATTATTATCCTGTATGATACTAGACCAAATAAATAATAATAAAAAACAAAACAATAAGTTATTTAACAAAAGAGAACTATAATAGTGACAAAAAAACAAAAAGTAAGTAAAATGCTTTGGTCAAAAAGTACATCTTAAATATGCGTGTAAAGAATAGGGAAAGTACACGTTTATCGGCAACAAGCACATAAAATTATACTCACACTAAAAAAATTGTTTGTATTTTTTTATTTTTTTGAAATTAACAAAATATGTACCTACATCTTATATGTCTTATTGGCACGTTCTAAAGGGTTACTTAATTCCAGACACTGATTTAAACTGTTTTTATAAAATAATTTATTGGTTGGTTTCTCCTTTAAAAAATAAATTAAATTTCTCGTAGATGTCACATCTTTATCAAGTTTCCACTCATATCACAATAATCTGTGTGCCTATTTTCTAAAAATATACTTTTATGCAAAATTTAAAAGCATACCCATGTCTTGCGTCTGCTTAAGAATCATTAAATTTGATTAAAAAAATACATTACAAACATTTTAAGATTATTAAACATTTTTACAATTTTTTTACCGGGCTCGCTGTTTAGGTATCTTATAATACAGTGCTTGTCTGAATTCAGGACCCCCTCCTTACTTTTAAATTGTTTGTTATCTTTTCATGAAAATTTTAGGACTTTGGTAAAATAACATAAACCAAATTTCAGACAGGAAATGACAGATATAAATGTCAAATTGGAAGCTGGGCGCCATTTTGGAAAAGAAATAAATGGAAAGGGGTTTTGTGGCACATTACTTTAAAGCTTCTGACGAGTACTTAATAACCCCAAAATATAAAGTCAATAACTTTACCCACTAGAAAATGGCGGTACTTTGAAAATTACCTAAATACCTCATTAAGGTAGCCGTATTTATGAATCTAATAAAGTTAGATACACCTAATGTTGTATTTTGTTAAATAACTTTTAAGGATTTATTTATTGGTAATATAAAATACCACATTAGGGATCTCTACCTTTATTAGTTTTGGAGATATGACCATCCAAATAAGGTATTCAGGTAATTTTTAAAGTACCGCCATTTTTGGGTGGTAAAGGTATTTACTTTATATTCTGGGGTTATAAAGAACTTTTCAGGAGCTTTAAAATGATGTGCCACCAGAGCCCCCTTTCCATTTAATTTTTCTTTCAAAAGGGCGCCCAGCTGTCAGTTTGACATTTATATCTGTCATTTCTTGTCTAAAATTTGGTGTATGTTATCTCACTAATGTCCTCAAATTTTCATGAAAATATACCAAACGATTCAAAAGTTAGTAGGGGGTCCTGACTTTAGACAAGCACTGTATTTAACAAGAGTAAATGAAAATGAAAACACAAAGTAAGGCCTGTCACTTCCTTAATAAAAATTTTTAGAGTGACACATTTTTGTATAAATAAAAATTTACTTGTACAGGATTATCATCTCTTCCTCCTTCCCCCCAACACTAAAGATAAAAAGTTTTAACCTTATGCTAAAGAGTTTTTTATAATAGTTTATAGTTTTTAATAATTGATTTAGTAATGTCCGAAATAAAATTACCCCCAATACTGGCATCCCTAACCAGTGGCTCACACCTATATTTTCAATTTAAAATATTAAAATAAAATTCATTACTTACGGTAAGTTAAAAATATGCAATATTTCACAAATTCAGTTGTTTCCTTACATTTCTGTTTAGCTGGAAACGACCTCAATTTTCCCATGTTTAAGGAGACACTCGGTATATTTTTACTTATTTGAACAGAAAATAAGATATTTAAAATACAGTAAGCGTGTTTTCAAACTACGGTACGAAACTTAAAAGGATGATTTCTTATGCCTTTTTATAAAAGTTCCTATCATGGGCGCCGGCAGGATGTCATCCAGGGGTGTGCAGCATAATAAAATCAACTTCCTTTAACCACTTTCATATAATAGCCCCAAAAAATGGATGTGCAAAATCCTTTGAAAAGCAAAGAAAACTTAGGTATATATTTTTCGACACTACCCAAAAGCCAGGTGGTGCAAGTGCATCTTCTTGCATCTCCTCCAGGCGCCCATAGTTCCTATAAACATATGTGCGGACTTACCTCATTTCTAAAATACGTTAAAAACCTTTTAACTTATTTGAATAAAATTTGGTACGTACACCTATTTAATAAAATAATGCGCTTGTAAAACTCTACCTGGTTTAGGATTATTAGATCTAGCGACGCGACACGACGTCTCAGTGGGCACCACAGCCAATTTTATTAAGATAAAAAATTACGCAACTGAATTCTTTTAAAGTTATTATAATTTTTTCCAATTAAGCAATCAAAAACTTTTTAGTATTCTGTACTTTCATTGTATCTAGCTTTGTTTTAAGGAAACTATTGTGCAAATAATTGTTTATTTCTTACTTTTGTTTTTTATGTCATGTTGTCCATGTGGAATTTATAAGTAAAACAAATTAAAGTGACTTTTTTCGAAAGCAAAGTTAGATACGAAGAAAATACATGACATCAAAAAGTAACATTTCTAATTTATAAATTAAAAGAAAATAAAAAAAATCTAAAAAGTGAGTTATCTTTTTTCTTAATAATAATGGCTTTAGTACCCAATGAGATGCCACTGGAATCAATAGTCTGAATGTGGGTATGTTTAGCTTTACAGGCGCCTTGTTACAATAAATAAGTGTAACAAATTTTATCTAAATCAGTTAAAGGATTTTTAAGGTATATATATTCACTTGTTTTTTAATTTTAACACCCTGTATCTCAGAAATGAAGAAAGTTAGGACATAAACATGATGATATTAAATTTAGGTTTAATTTTTAATTATAGTAATAAATTTTAAATTTAACACAGAGATGTAGAACATACTGGGGATACATCGTCAGACTGGCCATAGCCATGAAATCCCATGTAAATTTTGATTACTTTAAACATTGGCTCCCCTATTAATTTTACAACAAAATTGTTTTGAATTATTTTGAAAATGATATTAATATAGGCTCACACACCAAATTTTATTTTTTGCCAAATAAATGATATGAAAAAAACTATTTGTAATATCGTTGCATACTTAATAAATTTACCAGTACCAAAGCAAATGTCTCGTAATTTTTTAAATGACGTTTTAATTTTTATAGTAATTCGTTATTATTAATTTATTATTGTTAGACGTATTGGGGTATGTATCACGTAACGATTTTACAAATTGTTATTTTTTAACAACTTTTATATCAGATCATTTTTTAAAATATTCTCAAAATTCGAAAGAAAACGACATCTGGACAGGTTTCTTTAAAGATCTTCTGAAGACTGAAAGGTGATGGAGTAAAACTGTCCACGAATTTCTACTTCAAAAGTAATACAACAAAAAGTATATGTGGTATAATTTGATAATCTTTTGTTTGTTGTTTTCTTCATTCGGTCATCTTAATTTTAAAATTTTGGTTACATATAACGGAATAATACGGGAAGGGTTTGCACTGTATTTTCGAAATGTATCTAGCATTTTTAACACCTAAAAAATTTAAATTTTCCCTTAAAATATCATTGTTGGGTGGCATGTAAATATCATATATTTTAAAGTTAAAATATACAGGGTGTCCCAACTCTATTTATACACGAAATTACTCCGCCCATGTATAAGATACAAAAATAAACCTAAAATAAAAAATATCTGTTTAAAAACACTTTTATTACTGGCAGTACCAATTAATATACAAGGTGTCTCAAAAACAAAATTTTCATTGTCAAGTAAGTTTTTGGATTGAAATATTCTGTATATTTTAACAAATTTTAATCCTCTAATTAATTCTACATTAAAAATGTAAAACACGCTATTAGTCAATTATGGCTGGTTTTCGAGATATCAACAGTATGCAGATCATTAACGATTAAAAGTTAGGAAATAAAATAATATTGTTTTGGTTTTTATTATTTTTAAATGATTTTGTCACTGTCAGTGTAACAAATATTATAATACTATGTAATTTATTAGCTTTCATTATAAGAACTACTAATAGGTAAGTCAGCTATTTAGTTTATTTTAGATACATAACTCACTTAATCTAAAAACCAGCCATATTTGACGTATTACTGTTTTTATAGTGCAGTTAAGTGAATATTTGTCTAAATTGAACTAAATTTCTAACAATCTATTACCAGTTCTTAAAATGGAAGGTAATTTACAAGATGTTATTATATTATTTGACACTTTGACAGCATTAATTTAGAATAATGAAAACCAAAAG
The DNA here is from genome assembly GCA_014170235.1 of Listronotus bonariensis. Classification (NCBI taxonomy): domain Eukaryota; kingdom Metazoa; phylum Arthropoda; class Insecta; order Coleoptera; family Curculionidae; genus Listronotus; species Listronotus bonariensis. The sequence continues at coordinate 42,748 of JACEGR010001605.1, read as the reverse complement.
ATTATTTTATTCTTTATTTTTAATCGTTATTAATTATATCAGATGCTGCTGATATCTCAAAAACCAGCAATAAATGACCTATAGCTTGTTTTATATTTTTGACGTAAAATTTAATAAAGGGTTAAAATTTGTTAAAATATTTCGAGTATTCCATTTAAAAAACCCACTTGGCAATAAAAATCCTGATTTTAGGACATCTTGTATAATAATTGGTACTTACTGTAAAGTAAGTAAAAGAGTGTATCCAAACAGACATTTTTTTATTTTAATTTTCTTATTGTATCTTGTACAGGGGCGGAGTTATTTCGTGTATAAATAGAGTTGGGACATCTTGTTTTTCAATATATTTATCTATGTAATTATTAAAGGTTACCCCAAATTTTGGACATATTTACTTTTCATAATCCATAGCGATTTATTGGCCTGTAAAGAGGTTGGTCAAAGATCCCCAACGCGTAATGTTTAAACTATGCTTTAACTACACAAAGGGTCAACTGAATACGGCAACTGCTGACCTACTTTTACTAACCTTAAATTTACATAATTAACAGAAACCACTATGGCTAAAACTCTTCTTTAAACTATTTGTAATAGGCCTCTCAGTCTAAAGTCAGTATCCTTAAAAATTGTATCCACAATCATTATACTCTGTTTACTATAAATTAAGGAAAACACCTGAACAAAAAATGTATTTCATTGGTTTAAAAGTCAGTAACTCTAGTAACCACAATAAAAAATGTATTTTATTGGTTTAAAACTACAGTAACCGGAGTTACTTACTATTTCTTACTTACTCTTACTTACTTCATTTATCAATTTATAATGGCCACAGTATAGGTATTATTTTTCATGTTTAAAAAATTTAAAGCGGTTATTAAAAGCTTTGTTTTTTACCCTATAAGCATAACCTTATAAATAATTAGGGAGCTTTTTTCAAAAACAGCAAATGTCAAACTTTCAATATTTCAGGATATTAAAAAAGTAATTTTGTATATTTTTTTTTGAAATATATTCGTAAATTTATATTGATGATTTTACGAAATAATTATACCTTATAAAAGTTCTGCATGGCCCAAAACCCAAAAAGCAAGCCTCAGATATTAAATTGTATCAGTCATTTACGAGGCTTGGCCAAACATGTAATTTTGCTTAGTACCCGTATTTTTGTCAATATCAAGAATTGTTATAAAGAAAAGATGTTTATAATTAAAAGTTACTTCCAAATATGCAATTTTTTCATTTACAAAAAAAAATCTGCGATAATGGTGAAAATTTGGGTTATATACATACATATACCAACTTTGTTTCTTCTTCACATTAACGACCTTCTTTCTTCCACAACCAATCCCATTCATAGTTATGCTGACGATAGTACCCTTCACTCCACTTTTCAGGTTCCCAAACCAATCTCTCAACCCGACTTGGAAAGCAAACGCAGGGCGATGCAGATATCTCTTTCACAGGATCTCAATTTGATATTGGATTGGGGCGCCAAAAATCTCGTTCAATTTAATGCATCCAAAACATAATCGTGTTCCTTGTCGCGAAAAAAATCATCAAATACTCATCCTTTGCTTATGAGTAGCCAGGTTTTGCAGAGCGGGGACACATTTAACCTTGTGGGCATCACATTTGAGAATAACCTTAACTGGCATAAACACATTGTATCTATAGCCACCGCGGCTTCAAAAATCTTGGATTTCTTTTCCGAGCCAAAAAGTATTTTTCTCCTTCCAATTTATACACTTTGTATGTGTCCCAAATTCGACCCTCTCTGGAATATTGTTCTCATGTCTGGGGAATGGCATCCCCTACAACCCTCAGCATGCTTGATGTCATTCAAAGAAGGGCTGTTCGTCTTATTAATGATCCTTTACTTACTCAAAGACTTCCTTCTCTTGCCCATCGTCGAGCTGTGGGAGATCTATCGCTCTTCTATAGATACTTTTACGGCTTCTGCTCCGACGAATTGTCCAGTATAGTCCCTCCTCTTGCAGTTCCAGAGAAACTCGTGGTGCCGCGCGTATGCATCCTTATACAGTTCAATTGGACAGGCCCCGAACTTCCCATTTCGTTCGTTCTTTTATCCCTAGAGTTTCTAGACTGTAGAACCTGCTGCCAGCGGAGGTCTTTCCTTCTCCCCCAAATCTTCAAGTTTTTAAGTCCCGTGTTAACAAACTTTCTCTTACCCTGCTTAAGACATCCACGGTACGTTAGTATTTATATAATAAGATAAAAAAAAAAATATTAGTACACTACATTTTATGATTTTAAATGTGATAGGACAATTTTCAATAAAATCTTTTAATTTATTTTTATTATAACAAGATGTGCAATGCACTATTGTACAAACTTAAATTTTCTCAATTTTCGGAAAAAAAACATTTTTTTTTAATTGAACAAAGTTGCATATTAGAAGGTAATTTATAATTTTAAACATTTAAGCAATAGGCGATATAAGCAAAAATACAGGTTCTTCACTTTTGAGCAAAAATTACATTTTTAGCCAAATCTCGTAGATGACTGACACAATTTGATGTCTGATGATTGTATTTTGAGTTTTGGACCATGCAGAACTTTTTATTTAAAAAACGTTTTTTAATAAATTTAAGAATAAAACAGTTTTTATGACACCAACTTACGTAGACACACTGTGTATCTAAAGGTTTTAAAGGCATCAGTTTTTTTGTAAATTAGGAATAAAAATTTGTCATTTGCACCATAATAAAAATGGCATTGGTTGTTTTTGCAAAAAAACCTTTATTGGGACAAACAACGACTGATAATAAACAAAATAAGTAAAATATTTTTATTTATTATTTATTGGTTAGGAGTTAATCAATTATTTTAAATTAATATGGTTTTTGGAGAACAAATATTGCCTTAAAACGGAATAAAAGGCAGTTATTTATATTTTGTGTCAGAAATAATTTGGTATACTATTTAAAAGCTATAATTTTAATTCTTATCCTGCAAAAATAAATTTACGGACGACCACAACTAATAGCAGAGTACTAATACACAAACCAAGCATCATCATACCTTGTGTATTGGTTTAGTTTTTACAAAGAACAATACATTTAGCTAATTATTCTGTAACCTAAATATAACACAGCCCCACAAAAAATAAAAAAGGGTAATTTTTCGGCCCCAAACTGGGAATTTTAGGTGGCCAAAAACTTTTGAGTACAGTATGAGTTTCAGAATTTATGGAAACTGTGAATTTTCACAGGCCATAAACTTTTCGCGCATAGTGTAACGACCAGAATTCAAATGTACGTGAAAATATCATTGTTGTGATTGCTACGTTAAAAACACGATTTTCATTTAGTCTAAGACATGTCAAGCACAAATCCGGCTTTGGCTGTAGAATGCACCGTCAACCCCGCGTTATCTCGGAAACCGTATTTCAGGGCCTATAGAGGCCCCTGGGGCCAATTCCAGACGTGGGGGCCATTTTTGAGCTCGGATTCGGATTCAGCGTCGAAAACGACTTTCATTTTTTTGTTGGGCTGTGTAATCTATGTTCTTTGTCAAGTTATTTGTAAACGAAATTAACCCTCCTTTTTTATTTAAAATATTTTATTATCTCTCTAAGGAAAGTGTATACGTAGGTATAGGTTAATATTCCGCTTATATATTGAGTTTTTTTAATTTATGAATTCGGTCATATCCATCCTGTTTTTATTTATTTATTTTTTTGTATTTTTTGTTTAAATTATAAATATATGCCTAAGTAATAATAACCTTAAAAAGCAATAAAAATTGATTGAAGTGACTATAAGCTATGGAACTTTAACTAGAAATTTATTATTTTACATTCGGTAAATTATTTCGGAAACCATTTATCTATCGATAAATTATATTTAAGGAAGTCAGATTGCCGTATTTTATTAAATCTAATTAAAATGCAGTGCATGTTTTGGTTATGAATTATAGCACTGCGAACTGACCTTATACTCTTTGGAATAGATAGAATATACGAATGTACAAAATTAATCGTAATCAAAATTTAAATACTAGTTAAAATTCACTTTAGGTTTAACTTGGAATTTATTCTTTTTAGTAAATAGTATACAGTGATGCTGGAAAAGTTTAATCCTTAAAGGGTAAATGCCTTTTGAGATTCATAATGGTGGTTAGAAATCTGGTCTTTCTGTAACTTAGTTAATTTGCAAGATAGATAAAAGGTGTAAATAAATGCTATATTTCTATATACAGGGTGTCCGAAAAGGTGTGGTCAAAAATAATAGGGGTGATAGGTAAGCCAAAATAATGTTAGTACTTCATATAGAACAAGTTCTATCGCTCTTCTCTTCGTTATCGACCTTTAAAGTTAGGCTAAAAAACCTTATTTTAATTATAACTTTAAAAGTATTGCCATAGTACCAATGATATTTGGACAACTAAATATTCCTATAAAAATGCTTCTTTTCATATGTAAACGGCTGTTCAGCAAGTCGGGAGTATACAGGGTGACACTTTTTTGCATTTCTTATTAAAAATGGTGTTGGTAAGCCTTTTAAATTTATATTACAAATAAATACTTTTTTTTAATTTTACTATATTTAAATAATTTTTTTTAATTGACCGGAAAATTGAATTTTCCACTCAATTTTTTAAGCGGAAAATTCTATTTTACAGGACTAATTTACTTTCCGGTCCCTAGTTTACTTTCCGGTCTCTCATTTACTTTCCGGTCCCTGATATCAAAAAATCCTGTTAGCCATGACAAAAATTGTCAGAGTTCAATTGTTACTATTTGACAGTTCAAGATATTGTAAAGTAAAGAAAGCATCATTTTGCCAAAATGGAGTCAGACATGGAAAATCCAGATGAAATAATTGAAGCAGCGTCCTTATTGTCGTTTAAATATAACACTAAAAATTTACACAGTTTTTTTTCCGGTTCCCGGAAATAATTTTACGGGTCTCCTCAAAACTATAGGACTCGCCTACGGCTCGCCCTGTAAATGTTTTTCGTCGACCCGTAAAATACCATTTTCCGGTCTAGTAACGTAAATAGCTATTCTTAACAAACTGATTTTTTTTATTATATAGAAAATGCTGCTTCTTTGGATTTAAAATGCGATTTTATGAAAAACGGTCCAAGACATCAATTCAAATAAGTTATACATTTTTTGTACAAAAATGATGAAGAAAATAAACGGTCAAAGCAATTTATAAAAGTCACCTGTGGTAAAAATGTTCATTAAATTGGAAAAAATCGTCTTACCCTGCATAATTCCGACTTACTGAACAACCGTTTAAAATTTAAATTTTTGACAGACTTTGAACAACCAGAACTAACCAGAACTAACCAGAACAAAAAAAACACATTTTTGGTTAAATTTCCGCCATCAGTCATTACTCCAAAAAATTAGTAATAATAATAATTAGAAAAAATATATTTTTTTATTACTTGATAATGTTATTTTAAAGATTTCTGCAAAATTTAAACAAAATCGCTTCCTAACTTTTCGACAATTTGAGTCCACCTACTTAAAAAATTTAGTTTTGTGATAAACACGTTTAAAATTTTAAAGCGCTGCACTAACTTGACGAATGGGCGAAACTTCAAAAGGTTTTATTTCTTGGAATTTTACTTGGAACAATTTAAAATTTTAAAAAAATATCTTAAACCTATTGTACTAATTAATACGACCAAAATCAAAAAAAAACCTCTTTTTGAAATTTTAAATCCACCTAACCCCTTAAATTAAAACAAAGTTGCACATTTTAATGCTTTAAACTATTTCGTTAAAAAAGAAACAATAAATTACAGCGTTTAGAATTATGCAAAAAGTAAAATTTAGCAAAATATTTTTTTTTTTACTTTTTTCTAAGTTTATTATAAGAAATCTTTTAAAGTCAACATCGCATTATTATCATAAACTTTATTTCTTTAAATTAAGGAACCATTTTGTTTCATGCTTAATAAACTTTAGTTTTAAATTAAAATTAAACAACACATTACACTTTTAAGCTCATTATTATTTGTTTTAGTTCGTTATAATTTTATAGTTCAACTAGCAAGCTAATTTATAAATGTAACTTTTATTTACTAACATGTACCTATTAAAATTAAGTTTTCGGTTTAATCAACTTCCCTGTCGACTTATCGTAGCGTGCTATGGAAACAAAAATAAAAAATGTCATTGTTTGATTTGATGAATTTGTATTTTTTCAGCGATTAAGGAAGGACGTAAAGGTTCGCTTTAATTATAATGGGTTGAATTTTTTAATGAAAAAAAATAAATTTTAAAATTTATTACAGCTGTAATAAAAAATATTAACAAGCTTTGACATGTTATTTAAAGAAATATAAGATTTCAAAAGTTAGATCGAAACCTACCGTTCATTAAAAAACCGATTTAATTAAATACGTATTGCTTAATGAAAGATTTAATTTGATACATTTTAAATCAAAATTAAAGTTAATCAAGCCCAAAACAAACTGACTATTTAAAAAACACAGTTAATGATGGCACCTCATTGACGAAGGCCTGATCCTAAATTTAGTAAGGTCATTTTGTAGGGAAAAAAGTGCAAATAATAATATGACATTGATTTTTGAATTTCTGTTAATAAACCTACAGAAAAATTAAAACTATTCTGCAATTAGACAATCTGACAATCCTGTTTTATTACTTATTTATTTATTACTTATTTTATTACTTATTCAAAATTCGTACCTATTTGGAGGCGATCAGGTTAATTCTGGTTAGTTCAATAAACAAAGGTATAATCATTCAGACAATCGTGTTTTATTACTTATTCAAAATTCGTACCTATTCGTAGGTGATCAGGTTAGTTCTAGTTAGTTTATTAAACAAATTTATAATCACTCAGACAATCCCTTTTTATTACTTATTCAAATTTCGTACCTATATGGAGGCGATCAGGTTAGTTCTGGTTAGTTTAATAAAGAAATTTATAATCACTCAGATATTCCTGTTTTATTACTTATTTAAAATTCGTACCTACTCGTAGGCGATCAGGTTCGTTCTGGTTAGTTCAATAAACAAATGTATAATCACTCAGACAATCCTTTTTTATTACTTATTCAAATTTCGTACCTATATGGAGGCGATCAGGTTAGTTCTGGTTAGTTTAATAAAGAAATTTATAATCACTCAGATATTCCTGTTTTATTACTTATTTAAAATTCGTACCTATTCGTAGGCGATCAGGTTAGTTCTGGTTAGTTTAATAAACACATTTATAATCACTTAGACAATCCTGTTTTAATACTTTTTTAAAATTCGTACCTATTTGGAGGCGATCAGGTTAGTTCTGGTTAGTCTCCTGCCTGCATAATAGAAAAAAACTATAATATTTACAAAAATGTTTTTTAGTGAAATTAAAACGCAAATTGTTGTAAAGTTGACATCCTTGCCAAATGCAATGTTTTTAAAAAAGAAGATGGATTTTTTGACAAATTTTAAAAATATTAACCAGGACAACATTTGTACGAGCTTACAAAGAAATGCTTTTTAATAGGTTCATAGAATCAACATATTCGATAAAACAGTAGGCTATAAATTCGCGTATGTCATAACTGACAAATATCCTGTCAGAAATCGGGAACATTAAATTTATAATTTGTATTGATAGTCCACAAGAAAGTTGTTTTAAAATGAAGGGTCTGGTCGCGGCGAATAATGATCAGAGTCAATTTTTTACCAATATTAAAATATTTGCACCTTTAAATAGGTAGTACCTAAAATAATACATTTACAGATGATTTCAGCAAAAAAGTTTGTAGTCTTCGAAAAAAACAACATTCAAAGATATAACGTGCCGCCTAAAAACGCTTATGTTTCACGCGCTGACGGTTTTAATAGATAAGAGTCCATATTGGTCGAATTTTTGCGACAAGTTTTAACTTATAATTATAAATATAATTTTTTTGTTTTATCTTAAATATCTTAATTAAAAATATCCGACTTAAAATATTAAAATGCAAATACTGACAAATTATGCTAGTTGGACTCTGATCGTTATTCGCCGCGACCCTTCAAATGTTTTTTTTAGTGATATGTATATGAATAGTCGTAAAAGGTAGTGTGCAACTTCACGGAATACTCATTTTCCTTTCGTATAACTGCAAAAGTCATACTCGTGGGAAATGAGTACATTCCGATGCTCGTCCCATAATAGGTATACTATTTCTTATTTTATGATCAAAAATCAGGTAATTTTTTACAAACCGGACGCATCGCGGAATTTAATTAAATTTGGTATACGGGGATTTTTGGGGCGCTGATTACGAATCTAAAAGTTTTTTGTTTCGGATATGTTTCGTCTTTGAGATATTCATCATCAGACTTGATTACCAGAACTAACCTAAATTTACTATTTTCTCCCTTCTTTTTGCAAACAATTCCTAATTGAAAGCTAAATTTGTACTAAATATTCGATTTCCACCTCTTAAAAGCGCCTCCAAGGTTGCTGCGATTGAAAGTAAAGCTTTACAATTTTATTGAAAAAATGGGTAAAATAAATAGAAAAATGGGTTTTAAGAGGTAAAAATCAAATATTAGGTGCCAATTTAGCAGAAAACTCAAGAATTGAGTGCAAAAAGAAGGAGGAAGATGGTGAATTTAGGTTAGTTTCCTATTCAAGTCTGATACCGAATATCTCGAGAACAAAACGTGGCCAAGAAACAATTTTTATATTTGTAATCACCGCCCCAAAAAACCCGTATACCAAATTTCATTAAAATCGGCAATGCGTCCGGTTTTTAAAGAATCGTAAAAATATAATAAAGTTTGATATACCCAATTCGGGTAGACACAAAATAAATTAGGTGTAAGTACTCATTAATTTCTAGTGTCACCGCAGACCATTTACTTTTTTACTTTTACTACTTTTTAATCAGTTGTTCAACATTACTTTATTATTACCTAACATATTAAATTGACCACTTATTTACCGTTCGTTATTGTCAGGTTGCATTATGATATCTTCTGAGTCTTCAAACAAATGGAGAATATTAAAAAAGAAAGTAAAGTTCATTTATAAGTTACTCCTATTTATCTAACATCCACAAGACTCGGTGGCTGAAATGTAACTTTAAATTCAACATAAAGTAAAAACTTTTTTAAACTTTAAAAAGGTATTTGCTCTTACCCTAATTACTCTAAAAGATTTTTCATAAATCCGGTCCTTTTAACAATTAAAAGCTTTGACCAAAAAGCAAATTATATTTTTAAGTTTAATTTAATTGCAGTCAAGATAGTACTTAAACAATCTTTTAAACAGATAAGAATTATACACATAAAAAATAATAATTTAAAAACGTATAAATAGGTATTATAAATTTAGTTTCAGGGTGTTAAATCTTCAAGTTTTTCAAAACTGGTCAAATCTTGTAAAGCACGATTAACACAAGTTCTACACTGTCGTGTTAATTAAAAAGGGCGTATCTCTGTTTTTAAAACTGACTTTTACCGTTTAGGCAATAAACCGTTAGTTTCTTTTTATGTCTGTTAAACAAAAAAATATATACCAATTAAAAATATGGACGTAACTAAAAATTACCTTGTGTTTTTTGAGCTTTATTTTCTATACTAAAAAGCTTAGGACCTTTGATAAAAAAATTTAAAGTCGATTTATTTTAAAATTAACTTTGTAGTAGATACGCCCTTCTGAATTAACAGGGCAGTACAAATTCTTTATGAAAATATATTTTTGTCCACCTTAAAACAAAACCCTATTTTTCTTCTCGTTTTGTAAAATAAGTACCTCTTTCTTTTCCTGGAAAAACATTTATTTATATTTTGCTTGAAATGAAAAAAATATTTGCGTAATTAATAAAACAATCACCGAAATGGAGATATATTGTGCTTTCGTCAATGTACTTTGTACATATTAGTAAATTTTGACTTTTATTTAAAAACAATCACGAACGGATCCTTTAGGCCCGCCGCAAATTAAACCCAGCCCACGCACAGCACACGCGCAGCCCACGCGTGCATGTAAAACATGCTTTTAAGAGCAGAATGGGCTAGCTCTGGGCTGGGTCCAAAATGCGCCATTCCATTTAAAAGCATGTTTTACAAAGTTATGCACGCGTGGGCTGCGCGTGCATACCTTCGTAAAACATGCTTTAAATGTTGTTTTGTTTTAAAAATCTGAAATATGGTTGATCCCGAATTGGGTCCAATATGCGGTAAACTGATCAAAAACGTGGACGTGGGAAGGATGGGTTGAGTGTGGGCTACGCATGTGCTGTGCGTGGGCTGGGTTCAATTTGCGGCGGGCCTTAAATAAAAAATTTATTTACTTTCAAAACTTTAACGTTTTAGCAAAAAGTATGTTTGTTTTGGTTTTAGTTCGTTTAGAAAAATTTAAATGACTCATTCGTTATTTTTCTTACTTTGTTTATCTTGGTCTAGATTTAAAAGAGAAAATATTGATTTTTAGCATCATTGTCGGAATTTTACTGGTAATTGCAAAAGTATATTCATTTACCTGTTTTAAAATATTTTTTAAAGACAAGACCTTAATTATCACTTTTTTGTTAAATCTATACGTTTAAAGAAAAATACTTATTAAATGCGAACAAAACTAACAACTACAAGAGTATTTAATAATTTCATTGCAAAATTGGTTTTTTGTACAATCAATAAAAAAGCAATAAAAAACGCCACGTAAGGCAAGTGAAGTGGAAGGCGCGCTTGTGGCGGCTTCGGTTGTATCGGCGAGCGTCGATCACCGGAGTTAAGCAGTGAAATGCGCGCCCATAATTTGGATGGGTGTCCGGTGACAGCGGTGTTTCGGGCAGAGGCACACGGTGTTCTGCTTGGGGATGCGGACCGAGCAACAACCATCCAAGTTATGGAATGAATGGTGTGTGAATGAGAAGGAGTAGGGGTCAAGGTACAATAAGCCTTCAGGCTGCAGTGCACCACCTAGGGGGCGGTCGTCGGACCTGGGTGGGATGACCCCAAAAGGGTGAAAAAAAAAAGTGAAGTGGAAGCAAGGTGGTAAGCTAGTTCCGAATGAAATCTTTAAAGCTTTTGAAAATTAAATATTTTGAACGGGTGGTTAGTAAAACTATAATTATCTTTGGTGGTACGCAACTGACGCCACACACACTTGCCAAACACCTTTCTATCGCCACTCTACCTTAATACGCGCTTTCCCATTTATTTAAGCAGGTTTAAAATATTCTATCTGACATTGGCTTACCACCTGGTTGCACGTCACTTGCTTACCATTTTAATGCGCGCCTTGCCTTACGTAGACACACTATAGAGGGTGTCCCAACTCTACTTTTGTATTAGTTATTATACAAGGTGCCTTAAAAACAGAAGTTTCATTGTCGAGTTTTTTTTAATAGAACACCCTCTAAATTTTAACAAATTTTGACTTTTTACTAGTATAACCCACTGTACGTCAATTCTTTGTGTTATTTGAGATATCAACACCATGTTGATATACTTATTAACAGTAAAAGTGAAGGAAGAAAATAAAAGTTTGGTTATAACTATTTTAAAATATTTCTGTCAGTGTGAAAGTGAAATATAATATGGTACTATGTAATTAAATACCTTCTATTATAAGAACTACTAATAGGTAGGTCAGCTATTTAGTTTATTTTAGATACATTACATATCTACATACTTAACCTAAAAACGAGCCATAATTGACGGATTGCTGTTTCTTAGGTAAAGTAAGTAAATATGTCTAGAATAAATTTAGTGACTGACATACCTACTTTATTAGTAGGTCTAACAATAAAGGAAATTAATTACATGTAACCGTATTATTTATCACTTTAACACTGACAGAATTATTTAAAATATTTAGAATCAAAATATTATTCTCTTTTATTTTTACTTATTAAAGGCTCAAAATTTGTTAAAATATACAAGATGTTTCATTTAAAAAGCTGCTTGACAAGAAAAATTCTGTTTTTGAGACACTTGTATATTAACTATTAGTAATTTTTGTATTTTGTACAGGGATAAAAAATTGTGTAGAAATAGGATTGGGTCACCCTGTACATTAAAAAAATAAAAAACAATATCAATATCTTCATAAAGATGAAGGTAGTTGAAAAGGGTCCAAAGCAATATTTTTTGTTTTTGTCTCTCATTTACTTTCCGGTCCCTGATATCAAAAAATCCTGTTAGCCATGACAAAAATTGTCAGAGTTCAATTGTTACTATTTGACAGTTCAAGATATTGTAAAGTAAAGAAAGCATCATTTTGCCAAAATGGAGTCAGACATGGAAAATCCAGATGAAATAATTGAAGCAGCGTCCTTATTGTCGTTTAAATATAACACTAAAAATTTACACAGTTTTTTTCCGGTTCCCGGAAATAATTTTTACGGGTCTCCTCAAAACTATAGGACTCGCCTACGGCTCGCCCTGTAAATGTTTTTCGTCGACCCGTAAAATACCATTTTCCGGTCTAGTAACGTAAATAGCTATTCTTAACAAACTGATTTTTTTTATTATATAGAAAATGCTGCTTCTTTGGATTTAAAATGCGATTTTATGAAAAACGGTCCAAGACATCAATTCAAATAAGTTATACATTTTTTGTACAAAAATGATGAAGAAATTAAACGGTCAAAGCAATTTATAAAAGTCACCTGTGGTAAAAATGTTCATTAAATTGGAAAAAATCGTCTTACCCTGCATAATTCCGACTTACTGAACAACCGTTTAAAATTTAAATTTTTGACAGACTTTGAACAACCAGAACTAACCAGAACTAACCAGAACAAAAAAAACACATTTTTGGTTAAATTTCCGCCATCAGTCATTACTCCAAAAAATTAGTAATAATAATAATTAGAAAAAAATATATTTTTTATTACTTGATAATGTTATTTTAAAGATTTCTGCAAAATTTAAACAAAATCGCTTCCTAACTTTTCGACAATTTGAGTCCACCTACTTAAAAAATTTAGTTTTGTGATAAACACGTTTAAAATTTTAAAGCGCTGCACTAACTTGACGAATGGGCGAAACTTCAAAAGGTTTTATTTCTTGGAATTTTACTTGGAACAATTTAAAATTTTAAAAAAATATCTTAAACCTATTGTACTAATTAATACGACCAAAATCAAAAAAAAACCTCTTTTTGAAATTTTAAATCCACCTAACCCCTTAAATTAAAACAAAGTTGCACATTTTAATGCTTTAAACTATTTCGTTAAAAAAGAAACAATAAATTACAGCGTTTAGAATTATGCAAAAAGTAAAATTTAGCAAAATATTTTTTTTTTTACTTTTTTCTAAGTTTATTATAAGAAATCTTTTAAAGTCAACATCGCATTATTATCATAAACTTTATTTCTTTAAATTAAGGAACCATTTTGTTTCATGCTTAATAAACTTTAGTTTTAAATTAAAATTAAACAACACATTACACTTTTAAGCTCATTATTATTTGTTTTAGTTCGTTATAATTTTATAGTTCAACTAGCAAGCTAATTTATAAATGTAACTTTTATTTACTAACATGTACCTATTAAAATTAAGTTTTCGGTTTAATCAACTTCCCTGTCGACTTATCGTAGCGTGCTATGGAAACAAAAATAAAAAATGTCATTGTTTGATTTGATGAATTTGTATTTTTTTCAGCGATTAAGGAAGGACGTAAAGGTTCGCTTTAATTATAATGGGTTGAATTTTTAATGAAAAAAAAATAAATTTTAAAATTTATTACAGCTGTAATAAAAAATATTAACAAGCTTTGACATGTTATTTAAAGAAATATAAGATTTCAAAAGTTAGATCGAAACCTACCGTTCATTAAAAAACCGATTTAATTAAATACGTATTGCTTAATGAAAGATTTAATTTGATACATTTTAAATCAAAATTAAAGTTAATCAAGCCCAAAACAAACTGACTATTTAAAAAACACAGTTAATGATGGCACCTCATTGACGAAGGCCTGATCCTAAATTTAGTAAGGTCATTTTGTAGGGAAAAAAGTGCAAATAATAATATGACATTGATTTTTGAATTTCTGTTAATAAACCTACAGAAAAATTAAAACTATTCTGCAATTAGACAATCTGACAATCCTGTTTTATTACTTATTTATTTATTACTTATTTTATTACTTATTCAAAATTCGTACCTATTTGGAGGCGATCAGGTTAATTCTGGTTAGTTCAATAAACAAAGGTATAATCATTCAGACAATCGTGTTTTATTACTTATTCAAAATTCGTACCTATTCGTAGGTGATCAGGTTAGTTCTAGTTAGTTTATTAAACAAATTTATAATCACTCAGACAATCCCTTTTTATTACTTATTCAAATTTCGTACCTATATGGAGGCGATCAGGTTAGTTCTGGTTAGTTTAATAAAGAAATTTATAATCACTCAGATATTCCTGTTTTATTACTTATTTAAAATTCGTACCTACTCGTAGGCGATCAGGTTCGTTCTGGTTAGTTCAATAAACAAATGTATAATCACTCAGACAATCCTTTTTTATTACTTATTCAAATTTCGTACCTATATGGAGGCGATCAGGTTAGTTCTGGTTAGTTTAATAAAGAAATTTATAATCACTCAGATATTCCTGTTTTATTACTTATTTAAAATTCGTACCTATTCGTAGGCGATCAGGTTAGTTCTGGTTAGTTTAATAAACACATTTATAATCACTTAGACAATCCTGTTTTAATACTTTTTTAAAATTCGTACCTATTTGGAGGCGATCAGGTTAGTTCTGGTTAGTCTCCTGCCTGCATAATAGAAAAAAACTATAATATTTACAAAAATGTTTTTTAGTGAAATTAAAACGCAAATTGTTGTAAAGTTGACATCCTTGCCAAATGCAATGTTTTTAAAAAAGAAGATGGATTTTTTGACAAATTTTAAAAATATTAACCAGGACAACATTTGTACGAGCTTACAAAGAAATGCTTTTTAATAGGTTCATAGAATCAACATATTCGATAAAACAGTAGGCTATAAATTCGCGTATGTCATAACTGACAAATATCCTGTCAGAAATCGGGAACATTAAATTTATAATTTGTATTGATAGTCCACAAGAAAGTTGTTTTAAAATGAAGGGTCTGGTCGCGGCGAATAATGATCAGAGTCAATTTTTTACCAATATTAAAATATTTGCACCTTTAAATAGGTAGTACCTAAAATAATACATTTACAGATGATTTCAGCAAAAAAGTTTGTAGTCTTCGAAAAAAACAACATTCAAAGATATAACGTGCCGCCTAAAAACGCTTATGTTTCACGCGCTGACGGTTTTAATAGATAAGAGTCCATATTGGTCGAATTTTTGCGACAAGTTTTAACTTATAATTATAAATATAATTTTTTTGTTTTATCTTAAATATCTTAATTAAAAATATCCGACTTAAAATATTAAAATGCAAATACTGACAAATTATGCTAGTTGGACTCTGATCGTTATTCGCCGCGACCCTTCAAATGTTTTTTTAGTGATATGTATATGAATAGTCGTAAAAGGTAGTGTGCAACTTCACGGAATACTCATTTTCCTTTCGTATAACTGCAAAAGTCATACTCGTGGGAAATGAGTACATTCCGTGCTCGTCCCATAATAGGTATACTATTTCTTATTTTATGATCAAAAATCAGGTAATTTTTTACAAACCGGACGCATCGCGGAATTTAATTAAATTTGGTATACGGGGATTTTTGGGGCGCTGATTACGAATCTAAAAGTTTTTTGTTTCGGATATGTTTCGTCTTTGAGATATTCATCATCAGACTTGATTACCAGAACTAACCTAAATTTACTATTTTCTCCCTTCTTTTTGCAAACAATTCCTAATTGAAAGCTAAATTTGTACTAAATATTCGATTTCCACCTCTTAAAAGCGCCTCCAAGGTTGCTGCGATTGAAAGTAAAGCTTTACAATTTTATTGAAAAAATGGGTAAAATAAATAGAAAAATGGGTTTTAAGAGGTAAAAATCAAATATTAGGTGCCAATTTAGCAGAAAACTCAAGAATTGAGTGCAAAAAGAAGGAGGAAGATGGTGAATTTAGGTTAGTTTCCTATTCAAGTCTGATACCGAATATCTCGAGAACAAAACGTGGCCAAGAAACAATTTTTATATTTGTAATCACCGCCCCAAAAAAACCCGTATACCAAATTTCATTAAAATCGGCAATGCGTCCGGTTTTTAAAGAATCGTAAAAATATAATAAAGTTTGATATACCCAATTCGGGTAGACACAAAATAAATTAGGTGTAAGTACTCATTAATTTCTAGTGTCACCGCAGACCATTTACTTTTTTACTTTTACTACTTTTTAATCAGTTGTTCAACATTACTTTATTATTACCTAACATATTAAATTGACCACTTATTTACCGTTCGTTATTGTCAGGTTGCATTATGATATCTTCTGAGTCTTCAAACAAATGGAGAATATTAAAAAGAAAGTAAAGTTCATTTATAAGTTACTCCTATTTATCTAACATCCACAAGACTCGGTGGCTGAAATGTAACTTTAAATTCAACATAAAGTAAAAACTTTTTTAAACTTTAAAAAGGTATTTGCTCTTACCCTAATTACTCTAAAAGATTTTTCATAAATCCGGTCCTTTTAACAATTAAAAGCTTTGACCAAAAAGCAAATTATATTTTTAAGTTTAATTTAATTGCAGTCAAGATAGTACTTAAACAATCTTTTAAACAGATAAGAATTATACACATAAAAAATAATAATTTAAAAACGTATAAATAGGTATTATAAATTTAGTTTCAGGGTGTTAAATCTTCAAGTTTTTCAAAACTGGTCAAATCTTGTAAAGCACGATTAACACAAGTTCTACACTGTCGTGTTAATTAAAAAGGGCGTATCTCTGTTTTTAAAACTGACTTTTACCGTTTAGGCAATAAACCGTTAGTTTCTTTTTATGTCTGTTAAACAAAAAAATATATACCAATTAAAAATATGGACGTAACTAAAAATTACCTTGTGTTTTTTGAGCTTTATTTTCTATACTAAAAAGCTTAGGACCTTTGATAAAAAAATTTAAAGTCGATTTATTTTAAAATTAACTTTGTAGTAGATACGCCCTTCTGAATTAACAGGGCAGTACAAATTCTTTATGAAAATATATTTTTGTCCACCTTAAAACAAAACCCTATTTTTCTTCTCGTTTTGTAAAATAAGTACCTCTTTCTTTTCCTGGAAAAACATTTATTTATATTTTGCTTGAAATGAAAAAAATATTTGCGTAATTAATAAAACAATCACCGAAATGGAGATATATTGTGCTTTCGTCAATGTACTTTGTACATATTAGTAAATTTTGACTTTTATTTAAAAACAATCACGAACGGATCCTTTAGGCCCGCCGCAAATTAAACCCAGCCCACGCACAGCACACGCGCAGCCCACGCGTGCATGTAAAACATGCTTTTAAGAGCAGAATGGGCTAGCTCTGGGCTGGGTCCAAAATGCGCCATTCCATTTAAAGCATGTTTTACAAAGTTATGCACGCGTGGGCTGCGCGTGCATACCTTCGTAAAACATGCTTTAAATGTTGTTTTGTTTTAAAAATCTGAAATATGGTTGATCCCGAATTGGGTCCAATATGCGGTAAACTGATCAAAAACGTGGACGTGGGAAGGATGGGTTGAGTGTGGGCTACGCATGTGCTGTGCGTGGGCTGGGTTCAATTTGCGGCGGGCCTTAAATAAAAAATTTATTTACTTTCAAAACTTTAACGTTTTAGCAAAAAGTATGTTTGTTTTGGTTTTAGTTCGTTTAGAAAAATTTAAATGACTCATTCGTTATTTTTCTTACTTTGTTTATCTTGGTCTAGATTTAAAAGAGAAAATATTGATTTTTAGCATCATTGTCGGAATTTTACTGGTAATTGCAAAAGTATATTCATTTACCTGTTTTAAAATATTTTTTAAAGACAAGACCTTAATTATCACTTTTTTGTTAAATCTATACGTTTAAAGAAAAATACTTATTAAATGCGAACAAAACTAACAACTACAAGAGTATTTAATAATTTCATTGCAAAATTGGTTTTTTGTACAATCAATAAAAAAGCAATAAAAAACGCCACGTAAGGCAAGTGAAGTGGAAGGCGCGCTTGTGGCGGCTTCGGTTGTATCGGCGAGCGTCGATCACCGGAGTTAAGCAGTGAAATGCGCGCCCATAATTTGGATGGGTGTCCGGTGACAGCGGTGTTTCGGGCAGAGGCACACGGTGTTCTGCTTGGGGATGCGGACCGAGCAACAACCATCCAAGTTATGGAATGAATGGTGTGTGAATGAGAAGGAGTAGGGGTCAAGGTACAATAAGCCTTCAGGCTGCAGTGCACCACCTAGGGGGCGGTCGTCGGACCTGGGTGGGATGACCCCAAAAGGGTGAAAAAAAAAAGTGAAGTGGAAGCAAGGTGGTAAGCTAGTTCCGAATGAAATCTTTAAAGCTTTTGAAAATTAAATATTTTGAACGGGTGGTTAGTAAAACTATAATTATCTTTGGTGGTACGCAACTGACGCCACACACACTTGCCAAACACCTTTCTATCGCCACTCTACCTTAATACGCGCTTTCCCATTTATTTAAGCAGGTTTAAAATATTCTATCTGACATTGGCTTACCACCTGGTTGCACGTCACTTGCTTACCATTTTAATGCGCGCCTTGCCTTACGTAGACACACTATAGAGGGTGTCCCAACTCTACTTTTGTATTAGTTATTATACAAGGTGCCTTAAAAACAGAAGTTTCATTGTCGAGTTTTTTTTAATAGAACACCCTCTAAATTTTAACAAATTTTGACTTTTTACTAGTATAACCCACTGTACGTCAATTCTTTGTGTTATTTGAGATATCAACACCATGTTGATATACTTATTAACGGTAAAAGTGAAGGAAGAAAATAAAAGTTTGGTTATAACTATTTTAAAATATTTCTGTCAGTGTGAAAGTGAAATATAATATGGTACTATGTAATTAAATACCTTCTATTATAAGAACTACTAATAGGTAGGTCAGCTATTTAGTTTATTTTAGATACATTACATATCTACATACTTAACCTAAAAACGAGCCATAATTGACGGATTGCTGTTTCTTAGGTAAAGTAAGTAAATATGTCTAGAATAAATTTAGTGACTGACATACCTACTTTATTAGTAGGTCTAACAATAAAGGAAATTAATTACATGTAACCGTATTATTTATCACTTTAACACTGACAGAATTATTTAAAATATTTAGAATCAAAATATTATTCTCTTTTATTTTTACTTATTAAAGGCTCAAAATTTGTTAAAATATACAAGATGTTTCATTTAAAAAGCTGCTTGACAAGAAAAATTCTGTTTTTGAGACACTTGTATATTAACTATTAGTAATTTTTGTATTTTGTACAGGGATAAAAAATTGTGTAGAAATAGGATTGGGTCACCCTGTACATTAAAAAAATAAAAAACAATATCAATATCTTCATAAAGATGAAGGTAGTTGAAAAGGGTCCAAAGCAATATTTTTTGTTTTTGTCTCTCATTTACTTTCCGGTCCCTGATATCAAAAAATCCTGTTA
The DNA here is from genome assembly GCA_014170235.1 of Listronotus bonariensis. Classification (NCBI taxonomy): domain Eukaryota; kingdom Metazoa; phylum Arthropoda; class Insecta; order Coleoptera; family Curculionidae; genus Listronotus; species Listronotus bonariensis. Next base: position 23,187 of record JACEGR010001605.1, on the reverse strand, counting down.
GCCATGACAAAAATTGTCAGAGTTCAATTGTTACTATTTGACAGTTCAAGATATTGTAAAGTAAAGAAAGCATCATTTTGCCAAAATGGAGTCAGACATGGAAAATCCAGATGAAATAATTGAAGCAGCGTCCTTATTGTCGTTTAAATATAACACTAAAAATTTACACAGTTTTTTTTCCGGTTCCCGGAAATAATTTTTACGGGTCTCCTCAAAACTATAGGACTCGCCTACGGCTCGCCCTGTAAATGTTTTTCGTCGACCCGTAAAATACCATTTTCCGGTCTAGTAACGTAAATAGCTATTCTTAACAAACTGATTTTTTTTATTATATAGAAAATGCTGCTTCTTTGGATTTAAAATGCGATTTTATGAAAAACGGTCCAAGACATCAATTCAAATAAGTTATACATTTTTTGTACAAAAATGATGAAGAAATTAAACGGTCAAAGCAATTTATAAAAGTCACCTGTGGTAAAAATGTTCATTAAATTGGAAAAAATCGTCTTACCCTGCATAATTCCGACTTACTGAACAACCGTTTAAAATTTAAATTTTTGACAGACTTTGAACAACCAGAACTAACCAGAACTAACCAGAACAAAAAAAACACATTTTTGGTTAAATTTCCGCCATCAGTCATTACTCCAAAAAATTAGTAATAATAATAATTAGAAAAAAATATATTTTTTATTACTTGATAATGTTATTTTAAAGATTTCTGCAAAATTTAAACAAAATCGCTTCCTAACTTTTCGACAATTTGAGTCCACCTACTTAAAAAATTTAGTTTTGTGATAAACACGTTTAAAATTTTAAAGCGCTGCACTAACTTGACGAATGGGCGAAACTTCAAAAAGGTTTTATTTCTTGGAATTTTACTTGGAACAATTTAAAATTTTAAAAAATATCTTAAACCTATTGTACTAATTAATACGACCAAAATCAAAAAAAAACCTCTTTTTGAAATTTTAAATCCACCTAACCCCTTAAATTAAAACAAAGTTGCACATTTTAATGCTTTAAACTATTTCGTTAAAAAAGAAACAATAAATTACAGCGTTTAGAATTATGCAAAAAGTAAAATTTAGCAAAATATTTTTTTTTTTTACTTTTTTCTAAGTTTATTATAAGAAATCTTTTAAAGTCAACATCGCATTATTATCATAAACTTTATTTCTTTAAATTAAGGAACCATTTTGTTTCATGCTTAATAAACTTTAGTTTTAAATTAAAATTAAACAACACATTACACTTTTAAGCTCATTATTATTTGTTTTAGTTCGTTATAATTTTATAGTTCAACTAGCAAGCTAATTTATAAATGTAACTTTTATTTACTAACATGTACCTATTAAAATTAAGTTTTCGGTTTAATCAACTTCCCTGTCGACTTATCGTAGCGTGCTATGGAAACAAAAATAAAAAATGTCATTGTTTGATTTGATGAATTTGTATTTTTTCAGCGATTAAGGAAGGACGTAAAGGTTCGCTTTAATTATAATGGGTTGAATTTTTAATGAAAAAAAATAAATTTTAAAATTTATTACAGCTGTAATAAAAAATATTAACAAGCTTTGACATGTTATTTAAAGAAATATAAGATTTCAAAAGTTAGATCGAAACCTACCGTTCATTAAAAAACCGATTTAATTAAATACGTATTGCTTAATGAAAGATTTAATTTGATACATTTTAAATCAAAATTAAAGTTAATCAAGCCCAAAACAAACTGACTATTTAAAAACACAGTTAATGATGGCACCTCATTGACGAAGGCCTGATCCTAAATTTAGTAAGGTCATTTTGTAGGGAAAAAAGTGCAAATAATAATATGACATTGATTTTTGAATTTCTGTTAATAAACCTACAGAAAAATTAAAACTATTCTGCAATTAGACAATCTGACAATCCTGTTTTATTACTTATTTATTTATTACTTATTTTATTACTTATTCAAAATTCGTACCTATTTGGAGGCGATCAGGTTAATTCTGGTTAGTTCAATAAACAAAGGTATAATCATTCAGACAATCGTGTTTTATTACTTATTCAAAATTCGTACCTATTCGTAGGTGATCAGGTTAGTTCTAGTTAGTTTATTAAACAAATTTATAATCACTCAGACAATCCCTTTTTATTACTTATTCAAATTTCGTACCTATATGGAGGCGATCAGGTTAGTTCTGGTTAGTTTAATAAAGAAATTTATAATCACTCAGATATTCCTGTTTTATTACTTATTTAAAATTCGTACCTACTCGTAGGCGATCAGGTTCGTTCTGGTTAGTTCAATAAACAAATGTATAATCACTCAGACAATCCTTTTTTATTACTTATTCAAATTTCGTACCTATATGGAGGCGATCAGGTTAGTTCTGGTTAGTTTAATAAAGAAATTTATAATCACTCAGATATTCCTGTTTTATTACTTATTTAAAATTCGTACCTATTCGTAGGCGATCAGGTTAGTTCTGGTTAGTTTAATAAACACATTTATAATCACTTAGACAATCCTGTTTTAATACTTTTTTAAAATTCGTACCTATTTGGAGGCGATCAGGTTAGTTCTGGTTAGTCTCCTGCCTGCATAATAGAAAAAAACTATAATATTTACAAAAATGTTTTTTAGTGAAATTAAAACGCAAATTGTTGTAAAGTTGACATCCTTGCCAAATGCAATGTTTTTAAAAAAGAAGATGGATTTTTTGACAAATTTTAAAAATATTAACCAGGACAACATTTGTACGAGCTTACAAAGAAATGCTTTTTAATAGGTTCATAGAATCAACATATTCGATAAAACAGTAGGCTATAAATTCGCGTATGTCATAACTGACAAATATCCTGTCAGAAATCGGGAACATTAAATTTATAATTTGTATTGATAGTCCACAAGAAAGTTGTTTTAAAATGAAGGGTCTGGTCGCGGCGAATAATGATCAGAGTCAATTTTTTACCAATATTAAAATATTTGCACCTTTAAATAGGTAGTACCTAAAATAATACATTTACAGATGATTTCAGCAAAAAAGTTTGTAGTCTTCGAAAAAAACAACATTCAAAGATATAACGTGCCGCCTAAAAACGCTTATGTTTCACGCGCTGACGGTTTTAATAGATAAGAGTCCATATTGGTCGAATTTTTGCGACAAGTTTTAACTTATAATTATAAATATAATTTTTTTGTTTTATCTTAAATATCTTAATTAAAAATATCCGACTTAAAATATTAAAATGCAAATACTGACAAATTATGCTAGTTGGACTCTGATCGTTATTCGCCGCGACCCTTCAAATGTTTTTTTAGTGATATGTATATGAATAGTCGTAAAGGTAGTGTGCAACTTCACGGAATACTCATTTTCCTTTCGTATAACTGCAAAAGTCATACTCGTGGGAAATGAGTACATTCCGTGCTCGTCCCATAATAGGTATACTATTTCTTATTTTATGATCAAAAATCAGGTAATTTTTTACAAACCGGACGCATCGCGGAATTTAATTAAATTTGGTATACGGGGATTTTTGGGGCGCTGATTACGAATCTAAAAGTTTTTTGTTTCGGATATGTTTCGTCTTTGAGATATTCATCATCAGACTTGATTACCAGAACTAACCTAAATTTACTATTTTCTCCCTTCTTTTTGCAAACAATTCCTAATTGAAAGCTAAATTTGTACTAAATATTCGATTTCCACCTCTTAAAAGCGCCTCCAAGGTTGCTGCGATTGAAAGTAAAGCTTTACAATTTTATTGAAAAAATGGGTAAAATAAATAGAAAAATGGGTTTTAAGAGGTAAAAATCAAATATTAGGTGCCAATTTAGCAGAAAACTCAAGAATTGAGTGCAAAAAGAAGGAGGAAGATGGTGAATTTAGGTTAGTTTCCTATTCAAGTCTGATACCGAATATCTCGAGAACAAAACGTGGCCAAGAAACAATTTTTATATTTGTAATCACCGCCCCAAAAAAACCCGTATACCAAATTTCATTAAAATCGGCAATGCGTCCGGTTTTTAAAGAATCGTAAAAATATAATAAAGTTTGATATACCCAATTCGGGTAGACACAAAATAAATTAGGTGTAAGTACTCATTAATTTCTAGTGTCACCGCAGACCATTTACTTTTTTACTTTTACTACTTTTTAATCAGTTGTTCAACATTACTTTATTATTACCTAACATATTAAATTGACCACTTATTTACCGTTCGTTATTGTCAGGTTGCATTATGATATCTTCTGAGTCTTCAAACAAATGGAGAATATTAAAAAGAAAGTAAAGTTCATTTATAAGTTACTCCTATTTATCTAACATCCACAAGACTCGGTGGCTGAAATGTAACTTTAAATTCAACATAAAGTAAAAACTTTTTTAAACTTTAAAAAGGTATTTGCTCTTACCCTAATTACTCTAAAAGATTTTTCATAAATCCGGTCCTTTTAACAATTAAAAGCTTTGACCAAAAAGCAAATTATATTTTTAAGTTTAATTTAATTGCAGTCAAGATAGTACTTAAACAATCTTTTAAACAGATAAGAATTATACACATAAAAAATAATAATTTAAAAACGTATAAATAGGTATTATAAATTTAGTTTCAGGGTGTTAAATCTTCAAGTTTTTCAAAACTGGTCAAATCTTGTAAAGCACGATTAACACAAGTTCTACACTGTCGTGTTAATTAAAAAGGGCGTATCTCTGTTTTTAAAACTGACTTTTACCGTTTAGGCAATAAACCGTTAGTTTCTTTTTATGTCTGTTAAACAAAAAAATATATACCAATTAAAAATATGGACGTAACTAAAAATTACCTTGTGTTTTTGAGCTTTATTTTCTATACTAAAAAGCTTAGGACCTTTGATAAAAAAATTTAAAGTCGATTTATTTTAAAATTAACTTTGTAGTAGATACGCCCTTCTGAATTAACAGGGCAGTACAAATTCTTTATGAAAATATATTTTTTGTCCACCTTAAAACAAAACCCTATTTTTCTTCTCGTTTTGTAAAATAAGTACCTCTTTCTTTTCCTGGAAAAACATTTATTTATATTTTGCTTGAAATGAAAAAAATATTTGCGTAATTAATAAAACAATCACCGAAATGGAGATATATTGTGCTTTCGTCAATGTACTTTGTACATATTAGTAAATTTTGACTTTTATTTAAAAACAATCACGAACGGATCCTTTAGGCCCGCCGCAAATTAAACCCAGCCCACGCACAGCACACGCGCAGCCCACGCGTGCATGTAAAACATGCTTTTAAGAGCAGAATGGGCTAGCTCTGGGCTGGGTCCAAAATGCGCCATTCCATTTAAAGCATGTTTTACAAAGTTATGCACGCGTGGGCTGCGCGTGCATACCTTCGTAAAACATGCTTTAAATGTTGTTTTGTTTTAAAAATCTGAAATATGGTTGATCCCGAATTGGGTCCAATATGCGGTAAACTGATCAAAAACGTGGACGTGGGAAGGATGGGTTGAGTGTGGGCTACGCATGTGCTGTGCGTGGGCTGGGTTCAATTTGCGGCGGGCCTTAAATAAAAAATTTATTTACTTTCAAAACTTTAACGTTTTAGCAAAAAGTATGTTTGTTTTGGTTTTAGTTCGTTTAGAAAAATTTAAATGACTCATTCGTTATTTTTCTTACTTTGTTTATCTTGGTCTAGATTTAAAAGAGAAAATATTGATTTTTAGCATCATTGTCGGAATTTTACTGGTAATTGCAAAAGTATATTCATTTACCTGTTTTAAAATATTTTTTAAAGACAAGACCTTAATTATCACTTTTTTGTTAAATCTATACGTTTAAAGAAAAATACTTATTAAATGCGAACAAAACTAACAACTACAAGAGTATTTAATAATTTCATTGCAAAATTGGTTTTTTGTACAATCAATAAAAAAGCAATAAAAAACGCCACGTAAGGCAAGTGAAGTGGAAGGCGCGCTTGTGGCGGCTTCGGTTGTATCGGCGAGCGTCGATCACCGGAGTTAAGCAGTGAAATGCGCGCCCATAATTTGGATGGGTGTCCGGTGACAGCGGTGTTTCGGGCAGAGGCACACGGTGTTCTGCTTGGGGATGCGGACCGAGCAACAACCATCCAAGTTATGGAATGAATGGTGTGTGAATGAGAAGGAGTAGGGGTCAAGGTACAATAAGCCTTCAGGCTGCAGTGCACCACCTAGGGGGCGGTCGTCGGACCTGGGTGGGATGACCCCAAAAGGGTGAAAAAAAAAAGTGAAGTGGAAGCAAGGTGGTAAGCTAGTTCCGAATGAAATCTTTAAAGCTTTTGAAAATTAAATATTTTGAACGGGTGGTTAGTAAAACTATAATTATCTTTGGTGGTACGCAACTGACGCCACACACACTTGCCAAACACCTTTCTATCGCCACTCTACCTTAATACGCGCTTTCCCATTTATTTAAGCAGGTTTAAAATATTCTATCTGACATTGGCTTACCACCTGGTTGCACGTCACTTGCTTACCATTTTAATGCGCGCCTTGCCTTACGTAGACACACTATAGAGGGTGTCCCAACTCTACTTTTGTATTAGTTATTATACAAGGTGCCTTAAAAACAGAAGTTTCATTGTCGAGTTTTTTTAATAGAACACCCTCTAAATTTTAACAAATTTTGACTTTTTACTAGTATAACCCACTGTACGTCAATTCTTTGTGTTATTTGAGATATCAACACCATGTTGATATACTTATTAACGGTAAAAGTGAAGGAAGAAAATAAAAGTTTGGTTATAACTATTTTAAAATATTTCTGTCAGTGTGAAAGTGAAATATAATATGGTACTATGTAATTAAATACCTTCTATTATAAGAACTACTAATAGGTAGGTCAGCTATTTAGTTTATTTTAGATACATTACATATCTACATACTTAACCTAAAAACGAGCCATAATTGACGGATTGCTGTTTCTTAGGTAAAGTAAGTAAATATGTCTAGAATAAATTTAGTGACTGACATACCTACTTTATTAGTAGGTCTAACAATAAAGGAAATTAATTACATGTAACCGTATTATTTATCACTTTAACACTGACAGAATTATTTAAAATATTTAGAATCAAAATATTATTCTCTTTTATTTTTACTTATTAAAGGCTCAACATTTGTTAAAATATACAAGATGTTTCATTTAAAAAGCTGCTTGACAAGAAAAATTCTGTTTTTGAGACACTTGTATATTAACTATTAGTAATTTTTGTATTTTGTACAGGGATAAAAAATTGTGTAGAAATAGGATTGGGTCACCCTGTACATTAAAAAAATAAAAACAATATCAATATCTTCATAAAGATGAAGGTAGTTGAAAAGGGTCCAAAGCAATATTTTTTGTTTTTTTTCATATTCATTTGTAGTAAATATTTGCTTTAAGTATTATTTATTTAAAGAAATGGTAGGTTTACATCTGACATTTATTGCATGATATTTATGTCAGACAGACAATTCTGGCTAATGTAAACGGTCAAAAATTTATGTCTGGTAGAATTTTTTTATTGTTTACATTTCTATTTGACGTAAATATCATGCAATAAATGTCATATGTAAACCTACCATAAGATATAATATGATACATTTTCTTATAAAAATTATTAAATTTCCCATTTAAAATACCTATTCAAAAATTAAATCGTTTTTTTTTAATTTTTATGCACTGGGTTACATGTAAATTACAGGAATATAACTTGCCATTAGCAAAAGTACCAGTTATTGATGAAATTATATACATATTACAGAAAAAAGTCTGCACTGCTAATTTGTAGTTACCTTCATTTTTTTAATTATTTTTTTAAGAGATAAGATTATTCAATTTTTATTCTATAAAATGTCAAAAGCTATAAAAGAACCCAAATGGTAGCTAAAACTCTGTATCATTATTTTAAGGTAATTTAATTTAAACTATTTGTAAAAATAAAATATAAGAAAATATATATTTATATTGGTTTTGAACCTACATTTTGTAGATATAGGGTAATGTTTAACCTGTACACATATAAGGACAAACAATACCTAATAATGAACAAAAATTTAGTAAATTGTTTTACTCTGGGACATAAATAATTTTTTAAATAAAAAGTGTTAATTCCAACTACAAATAAAGACTAATGTTGAAAGTAGGGGAGGTAGAGCTATGTTTTTCATACCAATTTTATACCGAATAAATTAATAAAAAAGTGTAAATTCTAAGCACAAATAAAGACTAATATTGAAAGTAGAGGAGGTAGAGCTATGTTTTTCATACCAATTTTATACCGAATAAATTAATAAAAAGTGTGAATTCTAAGCACAAATAAAGACTAATATTGAAAGTAAGGGAGGTAGAGTTATGTTTTTCATACCAATTTTATACCGAATAAATTTTATTTGTAGTAGTAGAATCGTGCTAAACAGTTGGCAAAATGAGCGTCAGTCGCCACTCCTGTGGTGGAGTCAACGCAATATATAATTGTCAGCTGTATTGAATATGGTGGATTATCCATCAGTCGCGTATACAATGACCGCCCTAATTGTTGAACCATATGACCTTTTTTAATTTTTTATTCTCCAAAAATTATATCGCTAATAAAAATCTCTGCATATGCCCAAACTCACAAAACCCTGATCAAAATTTGAATAGATCTTATCGTATACAAGGTAAATGCAAATTTACTTATTTAGCATAAAACACAACTGCTTTTATTTTTAAACTTAGAACAAAACATCATTTGGAAAACTTGTTAAGAATTAAAAGTTAAAAAAAAAACTTGTTTAAAAATCAAAAATAGAACATACTTCTTCAACTCACTCCGTATATTAGATATAGATCGAACTAGGGACTATTTACGCTAATGCAGGTTTTTTTATAAAAATGTTAAATATCTGTTTTTTAACATTTAAATATATTTAAGTCTTCTGGAGGCATTGGACGTAAATTTCTGCTTTTTTTTGGTTTAATTGGGCAAACATTTAAAAGTTCGTTTTACTTAATGTTTCACATCCTTTTTGTTTAAAAGAAATTACCTTTACCGATTTTTAATTTGTTTTCATGTATTTTTGTTACCATTTTTAAAGATTAAATTTTATTGGGGTTATATCAATAAAGAAAGTTTTACAAAACATAAAAATAAATTTAAAAATCTGTAGAGTAAAGGAATTTTCTTTAAGACAAAAACGAAGTAAAACAATAATTTAAAGAAACTTTTAAATTAAGGCCTAATTAAAACAAAAAGAAGTATAAATTTACGTTTAATGCTTTTAAATAACTTAAATGTATTTAAATGCTTTAAAAATAGCATTAATTTAACGAAAATAAACTGCATTCGGGTAAAAATCCCTAGTTCGATTTAATCGCTACACGGAGTAACTTTTTTCCTACTTGAGATTTACTTTTAATTCTAGACAAATTTTTCAGTGGCCTGCCCCCCACCCTTAAGTTCGGCCCTGTGTGGGCCTGTGTATTAAACCAAATTATTTATGGCACAAAAAATAGTAAGTAGGTATGTTAGTTTCTATTTCTAGTCATTATTTGTCTACAAATACTTCACTATGTTTTTTTATTGTCATTGGTTGTTCTTAGGCCGTGTTTTCACGGGCTACTTTTTGAAGTTAATATGGATCACAAAAAGTGGTTTGGTAGTAGCCAATCCAACCACAAAAACTTAAGCATTGTTGGCAAACGGAACTACAAGCTGACGACAGTCGACCATACACTAACCACTTTTTGTGGTCCATATTAACTTTAAAAAGTGGCCCGTAAAAACACGGCCTTAGTAATTATTATTTCCTAAATTTAGATATGCGTATAGGTTAAGAATCTCCCTGTAGAAAATGTATTGATTTCTCTCTTGGCTTTTCTTTTTTAAACTGCTGTACTTAAAAATAATACAAGATCTTTAAAGCAAATAAACAGGGTGTTCATTTTAAAACTTACCACCTAAGTTATCTGCGAAAATAACAGATTTCAGAAAATCCCCTAAGTACGTCAAGAAATTTATTAAGGGAGAACGTTTACCACCACAACCACAACCCCAAAATGTTTAAATAAGAAGGGGGTCGAGTAATACATCATTTTAAAGCTCCTGGCGAGTACTTTATAACCTAGAAAATAAAGTCAATACCTTTACCTACTACAAAATGCCGGTACATTAAATATTACCTAAATACCTGATTTGGATGGCCATATTTCTGAAACTAATAAGGTCAGAAAAAATCAATGTGGTATTTTCTTAAAGTTCTTAAAAATACTTTTTAATGGTGGTATTATACAGGGTGGTCCCTAAGTAATGGGTCAAAATTTAACTAAAGAATTGCGACGTTAAAATATTGCGATTTAACCAAACTTATCTTAGTACCAAATTTAACATTGAGTGAGATACAGGGTGTTAAAGTTGAAAAAATATTTTTAAATTTTTCCGATAATATTTAATACATTTTGAGTATTGAAATAAAACTTGGTATTTGGGCGTTTTCTCACATAAACTATTCATATCTGGTGTCAATTTGTAGGTGCTAACCAGGAGGCGCTACCTACACTAGTTAAATTTCTCTAAAACGTCGCAACTTTTTTGTGCTTCTCTGTATGTACAATCCGAGTAAAATATTGAACTCACCAATGCATTTTACACAAAAAATGTATATCTTGTAAGAATCGCTCTGAGCAACCGTTTTCTAGATATTCGACATTAAGTTATTTAGTGCAACCCAAAAATGCCTTTAAAAACAGCGTATTAGTCATAATTACAACTGCTTTATTATAAACGAATGAATTAATGTAGTTATCCATATACTATTTTGTGTCACTAAACCACGTAAATGCAAATATCTTGAAAACGGTGGCTCTGAGCCATTCTTACAAAATACGCCTTTTTTTGTGTAGAAAACATAGGAGAATTTACTGGCATACTTAAATGGTACATATAGAGTAGCACAAAAAATTTGGGACGTTTCAGAGGAATTGAAAGTAGCCTAGGTGGCGTCCTCTAGTTAGCACCCAAAAATTAAAATTAGATTTGAATAGCACATGTCAAAAAACCCCTAGATACTGAGTTTTATTACAATATTAAAAATGTATCAAATATTATTGTAATAATTTAAAAATATTTTGGAACTTCAGCACCCTGTATCTCAGTTAATATCAACTTTGGTACTGAAGTAAGCTTAGTTAAATCGATTTTACCGTCACATTTCTCCAGATGAATTTTGGCCCATTACTTAGGGACCACCCAGTATACTGGGTGTTTCATTTTAAAATATAAACCTTTTATCCTACCCTGTATATTATTAACAGTATCACAAATAAAAAGATATTTAAAAGAGCTTTAGGATAATATCACAATAAGCACATCTAACTTTATTAGTTTTGGTAATATAGCTATCCAAATCAGATATTTGAAGTACCTCCCTTTTGTATTAGGTAAAGGTATTGACTGTGATTGACTTTATATTTTAGGGTTATAAAGTTCTTGTCAGGAGCTTTAAAATGATGTATCATTTGACCTCTATCCTATTTAAAAAATTTTGGGTTGTGGCTCTGGTGGTTAAGGGGTTATAGGGGCGCCGTCCAATCTTTTGTAGAAAATGTTCCCCCTCAATAAATATCTTGACGTGTTTCGGCGATTATCTCAAATCTGTTTCCTTTCGCAGATAACTTGAGTGATAGGTTTTTAAATGAACACTTTATACAGGATGTTTCTAAACAAATTCGAAAGATTTTAAAAAACTTTTTTAACTTTTGTATTTTTTGCGTTAAACTTACACAATTTTAAATAAAAAAATAAAATATAAATCATAGCGTGCCAGGACGAAGCAATTTCTTTTATAAAAAATTATATTTTTCTGCTTTCATGAAAGCATTTGTAATATGTTTTCATTTGACATTATATTGTTTAAATACAATGCTCATTTTATTTTTAAGCAAAAACATAAACAGATTTTTTGTTAAATTTTTTGCGATATCTTCCTAATGGTTAGGTTTTGACCCCATGTTTATAAAGCAAACTACCCTTTATTTTGATCAAGGAATCACCTCACGCATTTGTTTAGAAACACCCTGTTATATGTTTAAGGTCTTAAATTTGTAAAATCACTGCTAAATTAAAAAACAAATGCAATACTATTAATTAAAAGCAAAGAACAATTAAAATACTCATTACATTATTTTACCTTTTACAAGCCATTTTTTTAAAAAGCGTATCATAACACTTTTACAATACAGTAACGCTTTACTTCGGTATACTTAAAACATTAAACTAATTATTTAAAGAAATTTCTAAATAATCAAATTTTTGATTATTTGGTATGCAGAACTTTAGAATGGGGTTTACAAGAGGACAAATGGACAAAAGTTTAATTTTTCGAAAAAAAATCTGCATAACAACTTTTGTTTGTAAAGAAAATATTATTCGGGGAAATAAGATGTTGATTTTATATACGGAATTCGCATAAAACTTAAAAAACATGATTTTTCTCCAAGAGAAAACTACCTTTATTTTCCATTTTTTGCCAAAATGTCATTGAAAAAATTTATTTAGAATAAAGTGTGTTTGATAAAAGCAATAATACAAAACTTTATTAAACTCTATAATTTGGCGAAAACGCGTTAATTACATTCGTTTACAGCTGATAAATTGTGTTATGTAGGAATTTGGAGGAAGCAGGTGTCTGAAACGAAAATTATAAGAGATTTTTAGATCACTTTACTATAAAAATTTAAATTAAATAATTTTTGGTAACTCCAAAGTCAGTTTTATGAAAGTTTTTGATACCTCTGTAACATTAATAGTCATTCAAAATACTAGTCCAAATAATATTTCTAAATGACATTCTGCCCAAAAGTAAAAAACAAAAGTAGTTACTCTTGAAGAAAAATAATATTTTTCAGTTTTTGCAAACCCTGTATAAAAAATAAACATTGTCTTTTCGTGAATCATATTTTTTACAAGAATAACTTTTTGTCGAAAAACGAAATTTTTTATTTATTTGGCCTCTTGTAAACTCCATCCGTGGACACTCTGTATATAATTAAATTTTTAGGACGATTTTCATAAGTCCCAAATGAATGTTATTTAATATTTTGCCCATTGTAAATAACACCATAAAGACGCAAAAAATTGTATCAGGAGATATATATCAACATGTATCTGTAAATGTTACCGTTATTCTATAATAACCGCTAACTAAAAACCTTTAAAAAAATATATCATACCGTTCGTATACAAAGATTCCAAAAGTATTAAAGACACTGTCACTGAATAGCCTTATAAAACCAAAACTGTAAAAATAACTTTTGTGGCCAAGTTCTTGGCCATAAATGTTCTTTATCCTAAGAGGCTTTCTTTATTTATACACTCGTCGGTTGACATTTTTGTGTCATCGACCAACAGATTACGAGGTATCATCCTGTTGCATATAAAATTCCACCTTTGATTTAAAAGCAGTTTCCTCATACACCAGAAAAGTATTAAATACGATTATTAAGTTATTCTTATCACATGTAAGGTCGGAGAGTCCATTATTCATAACTACCTTTAAGTACGCAAAAATATTAAATAAAGAAATTGTTAATGTAACATAATTATTACGCTATTAATGCCGCATATGTAATACCTAATCCGAATATATTATGTATTCAGATTTTATATATGTGTTATAATATATTATAAAAGTTGTTTTTTTATCTAAGTTATAGAGGGAAAAATAGCTTTAGCTAACTTACTGTAAAAGTAAAAAGCTATGAATTATTCTGTGATACAAACAGGGGCGACAAGTACGTGGGTGCACGGGTGCCAATGCACCCAAAGAGGTGAAATGTCTGGGTGCAATGCACCCATATAAAAAATAAGTAAGGCTTCTTACACGCGAATGTTGTAAAGTAGTGTTAGTAAGTTGAAGACCTTTTTCTTGTTTTTTAGCACAGTAAAACATGTTTAATGGTAGGTTTGCATCTGACATTTATTGCATGATATTTATGTCAGACAGAAATTCTGGCTAATGTACACGGTCAAAAATGTATGTCTGATAGAAATTTTTTATTGTATACTTTAGCCGGAAGTTCTGTCTCGACATAAATACCATGCAATAAATGTCAGATATAAACCAACCATTACATGTTTTGGTAAGAAAATAGTGCGAGTAAGGTAGTAGTTGGTGTTTTAAAGGTGAGGACCTTATTTTGGTCTTCTACTTTTTTACTCTATGCCACCTATATAAAAGTTGAAAACTCTCCGCGCCTGGAAACAAATATTATTTTGCATTGCGTGTAAAATATCTTTAAAATTTAGGAGTTTTTTGACTATTCGGCTATTTTTTTATTTAAAAAGTTATTTTTAATATACAGTGCGTATCTTAAGTCAGGATCCCTGTCCCCACTTTTAATTTTTTTGTGTTTTTTTTATGAAAATTTAGGGACTTTAGTAGGACAACATAAACCAAATTGTAGGCAAGAAATGACAGATATTTGTAAATGTTAAGTTGGAATTTGGGCGTTATTTTAAAAGAAATAACTAAAGGGATCTTGTGGCACATGATTTTAACGCTTCTGACGAGTACATCATGATCCTATAATATAAAGTCAATACCTGTACCCACTAGGAAATGGCGATACTTTTACCTCAATACCTGATTTGAATGTTCCCCCCTTTTATTTTTATAACGGACCAATTTAAAAAAATTGGGATAAAAACTATATTTTAGAGTGAAATTGCCAGATGAAAATTTTAAGATGGCCATCTTTGAAAAATAAAATTAAAAAAAGGGGGGTCTTTTGATACATCATTTTACGCTCTTGACGAGTACTTTATAACCTTAGAATATTAAGTGAAAAGGGTGTGGCTGAGTGCACGTAAGAATGTAAAGGGGAGGAATGAAACCTTTGTATTTCGTTCAATTATTTAATAAAATCTAAAATGCATAGCAGAGCGCTTCGGAAAATCCATCTTCAGTGCTACCTACAAGCAAGAATTGAACTGTGAAACGGTTATTAAATGCTTGAAATTTTTTCAATTCAATTCTTGCTTGTAGGTAGCACTGAAGATGGATTTTCCGAAAGCGCTCTGCTATGCATTTTAGATTTTATTAAATAATTGCACGAAATACAAAGGTATAGGTACTAAATGTGGTATTTTATTAGAGATCTTCTTTAGAGTACTTTTTTCTACCCTGTATATTATCACAAGTGTCGCCAATTAAAAGATCTTTTTAAAAGCTTTAAGAAAAGACCACATTGGGTACATCTAACTTTATTAGTTTCGGAAATATGGCCATCCATATCAGGTAATGTTTAAAAACCGCCATTTTAAATAAGGTCAAGGTATTGACTTTATCTTCTAGGGTTATAAAGTACTCGTTGAAGGCTTTAAAATAATGTTTCACAAGACCTCCCTTTCCATTTAACTTTTTTACGGCCATTAAAATCAGGTATTTGGGCAATTATTAAAGTACCTTTATTTCGTAGTAGGTGAGGATAGTGTCTTTATATTCTAGGTTTATAAAGCACTTGTCAGGAGATTTAAAAACAGTACCCCCTTTTGATGTTATTAATGTTTGACACATATAATTGTTATTTTTGTGTCTAAAATGTGACTTGATGATGTTTTACTAAGGTCCTTAAATTTTTATGAAAACATATCAAAAGTGAGAAGGGGGTCCTGACTTTGAATACAGTGCGTTATTATGACTAATATAGACCATTCAATATTATCTAAATAACCTAAGACAAGTTTATTTTTAAATAATTAATAGTTTAAAAAAACTAAAAAAACACGCTTTTATATGCAACCGAACTAAAAATTAGAAAATAATTTTTCATTAAAAAAATATTGTCATTTCATAGTAAAAAGCGTGGGGTGCATTTTACTATTTTTTCATAACTTTTCCATCATAGATATTTGCAAATATAATAATTATAACATTTAATTTATTTATCACCCCACGCTTTTTACTATGAAATGACAATATTTTTTTTAATGAAAAATTATTTTCTAATTTTTAGTTCGGTTGCATATAAAAGCGTGTTTTTTTAGTTTTTTAAACTATTAATTATTTTTCATTTTTTAGTTTCTGCTACTCTTGACAAAATGGCGAAAAATTTTTTAATGAACAAGAGTGGCAAATTTTAAAATTTTTTCCAACAGATTGCAACTCACTAAAAAATTTCTTCTTCATTAAGTAGCAAAGTTTGAAATTTTGCCAACAGATGGCAATCCAGGCAATGTTTGGACCGTTGCCAATATATTGCAACCCACTAAAAAATTTCTTCTTCATTTAATAGCAAAGTTTGAAATGTTGCCAACAGGTGGCAACCTAGGTGTTGTTTTTATATTTTTATAATATAAAGGAAAATTTTTTTCCTGGCGATCCAAAAAAGAATGTTAATTTTTATTAATTGCACATTATGTATTATGTATACATTACACATAATGTAATTTTTATTATTTAATCCTTGAACTAATGGTGCAACTAACCCTATATTTTTATTTTTCATAAAAATTAAACACTCATGGTGCAACTAACCAAATTGTGTAAAAACTAAAAAATTTCTTCTTCATTTAATAGCAAAGTTTGAAATGTTGCCAACAGATGGCGTCCTAGGTGTTGTTTTTATAATATAATGGAATTTTTTTCCTGGCGATTCAAAAAAGATAACGGGATACTGTTTTTAAATTATTGCATCTTCATCGGTCCTTGACACGTGTGCAAAGTTTCAAAGAAATCGAATAGCTGGAAGTTGGTTAAAATTAGGCTCAAAGATTCCGTTACATAGATAGATAGATAGATAGATAGTTACAACCCAAGTTAATAAAAGCGTGTTAATATAGAATTATTTAATTTCTTCTAAAATCAAAACATTTCTTCAGCCTATTACAAACAAGTTAACAAAACATCAAATGCGTGGTCCACAGTTCTTTACCAATACAATAATACTGTATTCGAGTATTGACCTTTCTTTCATTTATAAGGTGGAATAAATTATGTTATCGCGCTTATGATTCGGAAGTTAAACTCTTTGTTTTATTTGTCATATCCAATAAACAAAGATATAAATATACAGAGTGCTCAAAATTAAGTCGATACCTACTCTTGATAACTTAAACTTTCTTATTATAGGAGATACGACTCATGATTAAAATAGCAAAGAATTGTGGCTATTGATTTAGGCAGATTAACATGGTATTAATGTCAAAAGAGAAATTAAACATCTGATTAATAATATAATTGGTAGTAAAGTTGGCAATATTGTGTATTTAATCAGGATCTAATGCAATGGAAACTTTTAAATGTTGATATCTTTAAAACTACTAACTTTTACCTTATGTGATATAACTTTTTAAAATAAAATTTTACGTCAAATTTTAATGATAAGTAAAAATTTTAATATTCGACTGGAAATAAATTTAAGTTTTATACGTCTATTTTAAAATAGCCATCTAAATCAGTTGCCAATTTATCCTAAGTCGTATCTTTTATAAAAAAAGTAATTTATAGTACCGACTTAACTTTAAACACCCTGCGTTAACTTTTTGTTTATTGGATTTAATATATAAAATATACTTTCGAATTATCTAATAAGCGTGATACCTTATATTTTCTAGTAAATTTTTTGCTAATTTACCGAAAATCGTATTTGTATGTCTTATGGTCATAGTGCCAACTTAACTTTAAAACCTCTTTATTTGTACTTTATTTCAATTTATTTTATTTTTTAGAAATACTTATTGTTGCTAGTAAAATGAACTTGTCCCATTAGCAGCATTTTTCGTCATTTATCCTAAGGTCTATCCAAGTTACAAATGCAAAGAAGATTACAAATTGCAATATGCAGTGTGCACGTATACGTTGAAATACGCAGGATTGCACTACGGAATTCCATTGGTTCGAAGCAAATGTGCAATATTCTAAGCAATTTTATTCATTATTTTAAAATTGGAATTACAACGCCCTCCCTGCATGACAAGGCGTCAGATTAACAATTAAGTTTTATTTCCTTTTAATCAATAGACAGAAATTGCCGCTCTCCTCAAAATACATTGTTTTCAAAAATCCGCCCTTTATTTGGCAAATGCCGCCCTCTAATTTTTGTCGCCCAGTGCGAGTGTATCTGCTGCACCCCCGCCAGGAACGGCCCTGATACTAGCCTAGATGTCGTTGTTGTAATTATATTGTGTTTACCATTTTAGTTAACTATAAACTTTAATAACAGCACAAAAGTGTTGTACATACAGCGTCCAGTCTGCGTCGTTGTAGCTGTTTTTTTTCATCACTTCATTCAAGTTTTAAATTAAAAAAGTTATTAACTTTTTATCAGCTATGTTTAAGTTTTTAGTTACAAAGTAAGCGAAAAAAAAGGTTAATACAAATTAGAATGTAGATCAAGACTAATAAAAAAATAAATAAAACCTATCGTAATTGGCTCAGTCTTTATACAAAGACACAAAAACTGCATTAGCAACAACTTTTATGAAAGTTTACAATAAGTGCAATTTTTTATGCATTTTTACAAAAAAATTAACAGATAAGCGTGTGATTTTACGTCACGTGTGTTAATTACTCGTTTCATTATTAACATATATTTTTAAATGTTGCTCTAAACAATTAAAATTTTAACCTAAGAAATTTAGATTTTTAACAAAGCAAATATTTTGTAACAAATATATTATTATTTTAAATTTTAAATTTTGTTTTCCACAGAATTTCTTAAGATTTTTTTTGCTTTAAGGCTTGGAAATATTTTCAAAAAATGTGTATACTTGCAAGATTTTTTGTTTATGGTCCAGACAATGTATTGACCTATTTAGTTATTTTTGTTAGGGACTGATCCAATATTGTTATTCTGGATAGGTTCATTGTTTACATGAGATTTTTTTAAATAAATATTTCCAGTTATATGAGTATTATGAGATTACCTTTTATTAAAATAATAAAGTAAAACGTTTAGAGTTTTCCATAATACTACATTCCTAAAATTCCATGTCTTTAATACACTGAATTGTATCCGCAGTTGGTTTCTTGTGAAACATTTTTTAAATATTATTACTAAATAAAAAAATCAAAAATTATTAGAGCATTACTCTACAATTGTTTCGCCTTTCTAGGGCTTCATCAAGAGTACTTCGTATACGAAGTACTCTCAATTTAATTAAAAAAATGCATAAAAAGTCTTATTTTACAAAAATAGGCCTTTATTCAATAGGAACTCTTTAGTTTCACAGGAACAAGTGTTGTTTTAAATACAAAAGTAACATTTTATAACTCAAGAATAAATTCTAAAAATACAAAATAAACAAATCTTCTAGAAAAACAAAGTAAACAAAAATATAGGTTATTCTAGATCGAAGCCCTTAGGTAGAGTGAAAAAATGTCTTCGTATGTTTTTCAATTTTATTTTTGTATGATCTGGTCCTTAGTAACCTCCGCCCAATCTGGATTTTGGGGAAAAACAAAACAGCAGTCTTTTTTATTTTACATTCTGAGGGTGCTGATGGTTATCGATGATTCCAACAGCTCTTCCACTTTTCCTATATAAAATCTGTCTCGTTTGTTCGTTTTAAACTTGGTTATTACAAAATCATTAACCAACAAATCTTTTTCTTGTTCTGCAGCAGTATTTGCAGTTGATTCGCTTCTTTGGTTTGGCTGTTGTTGGTTGATTGATGATTCGCCGATTTCGTAATCTCCCATATTTATCTCGTCAATCTCATCACTGCTACTACTACTGACTTGTCTCTTTCTTTTATTTTTTCGTAAAATCTAATTATTTTTCTTTGGTTTTTCCTTTGTTTCCTCTGAAATGTTAAGACGACTGCTGCTTATATTTTTTCCTGCTACGACGTTGATTTTTTCCCTCTTCTTGGAGCTTGAGAAGGTCCAGATTTTAGTTCATTTAGGTGATCTACAATAACTTCTGTCCAGACTTTTTCTGATTCCGTATTATGTAGATTTTTTCGTGGAAGTTTATTGAGGACGGCATTAGGGTTAAATGGAATAATTCCACATGCTTTAAATCCCGCAATGGAATTTGCTTGCGATCTCAATCCAATGTCTTCAATGGTATCCTTAAGGAGCTTCGGGAAAAGTGTTTTAGGAAGCACTCCTCTATTTTTTATTTTCCATTTCTCCAGATTTTTTCTCCAAGACGCCTTCAACGGCCGGAAATAAGCCACATCTAGAGGCTGTAATAAATGTGTGGAATTCGGAGGGAGTAAAACGAATTTGATATTGTTATTTTTACATTCCCTTATCACACTTAAGGTTATGTGACTGTTTAAATTATCTCCTATGAGTACTTTGTCGCCATCTAGGTGTCTAAAATAAGGCAAGATAATGCCATAAAACCAGTCCTCGAAAATGTTTGCGTCAAACCAGCCGCGGGTATATGGTTATACTTTGATCCCTCCAAGCCACCCTCAGTCCAACCTTGGTAGGAGTGTTTTGCCTTATACACCACATATGGTGGAAGTAAGGTGCCATTACCTGCAATAGCAAACATTACCGTTGTGTTGGTTTTTGAACTATCTATAGCTCTAAAAGCATGCTTGCTTCCTTTTTTAAAACTACTTTGGCTGCTCCAGGGTCATCCACAAAGTTAGTTTCATCATAATTTATTAAATTTGAAGGTGGAATATTTTTGATCGTTTCCTCTAAGTTGTCGAAATATTCCTTAATTGTTTCATAGCTTAAAGCAGCTCTAACCCGTTTTGTATTTTCTGCAAGCTTTACAGTGACGTCTCGATTCCGTTTCATGAATCCTAAAAACCAGTCAGTTCCAGGTAGATTATCTCGAAAACGTTTCTCAATCAGGCCCCGTTTATTGAGACTTTGTTGTACAATATATATAACATCAATGGGTTTTAGGGGGAATCCCCATTCTGCACAAACTTGAAGTGCCTCCACTAACTGTCTCTCACTATTCTCATCTAGCGCCTGCGGCCTTCCATATTTTAAAGTAACTGTACCATTAACGTGGTTGTAGTGTATGGAACCCCGTACTGCTGAGAAGCGGCGCGCATTGATATCTGTTTCTGTTTCACCGCCGTTACTGCTCTTTGTAAATAAACCTCGTCATAATTTTTATTACCATGGATCCCATTTTTTTCTTGTAATTTCGAGGCATCTAGAAGAAAAAAATCATAAATAAGTAAATAATATCGATTTATTTTTTGATACCACGCCTACATTCTCTTCAAAATGTTACTATTCTTTAACATAACATCAAATTAGAGGTTATTTAGGCTGATCGACTTTTCCCCGTTGTTTGCTGTTTTTTTGCTTCGAGGGCCCTAGTTTTCGTATTTATGTATTTTTAAAATAACTTTTGCGTGACAATGCCTCTATAATAGCCACTTTAACAGAAAAAAACTTCTAAGAACAGGTCTGAGCAATCGGCTCTTACGTATATATAAACGTTTTCAAAAAAAATAAAAACGCAATTTATCTATGATAAAAACTAATCTTCTATTCTATAAACTAACCTTTAATATCGCCCAACAACACTCTCAACTGCATTCAGGTTGCAACAGCTAAAAATCCTCCTGTTTACAGCGCACTCAAACGCAAATTCGTGGTCATGCGCACTAAAACGTCACGTTTTGACATGTTGATCGACTTTACCCCGAGCGATCGACATTCCTCCGGTTGACGGTATCAATATAAAATGCCCAAAATATAGCGATATGTTAACTTAAATAATACAGAATGTTCCAAAAAAGTTTAAAATTGTCATGGCTTCCTTAACAAAATTGGAGAAAAAGATGTGATCCTATATTAGGTCTGTCTTGTTAAAAAACAATAAAATTGACAGTATACTGAGTGGTTCAAAGAATTTTTTTTTTTTTTAAATTAGTCATAGCCTTGACCATAATTTTTGGGAATCTTTTTTGAGACATTTGTTTAAAAACTATATTAAATACAAATCAGTTTTTATTTGGTGAACAGATGAGTGAACGTCGCTTTCTATTCGAGTCGTAGACCATTAAATATTCTCTTGCTTTCGTTGGTAACTTTGCTAATATTTCAAATAAAAAAAAATAAAATTAGTAAACCTATAGCTTTTTTCATCATTTAAAACTAAAAATAAAAAAACAATGGTATTTATCTAGAAAAATCAGGTCGATACCCATATTTTCGAAACTATCATAAATAAACATATATCTAATGTAATTTTGTTAAAGCACTTTGAAGAATCTATCTAATGGTAATATAATATACAAAGTGTGTCATTAAAATATAATGGTGTTTTACCATTAATTTCAAAAACATGATTGATATTTGGTTTTGCTTTCTAGTCAATTCAAAGTATTTTGTATTTTGGCCAATAAAAAAGGTTTTTATGACGGACACCCTATTTGGATAAACCATTTTTTTTATGCAAATTAGGGATATTTTTTAAGTAGGGTGAAATAGGTGAATACCGGCTCATGCATAATCGTAAGGTAATACCGGTCTAAATGGATACATTTAATTTGGGCATTATTTATTTATACTTCCCGCAAAAAATTCTTAAAACGGTGAAAAGTCTATGATAGGACCACTTTTATCCAATTAGAATGTGGATGTGGAACAGGGATGCTGGCACCCAAAAAAATTACCAGTCCAGTTTTACAAAATGTGAAGTTTTTTGCAATTTTCTCTTGTTTTGGTAAGTAATTTGACTTCATGTATTAAAGATAATATGACCAATATTTAGTCAAAGTAACGATATTTATATATATTTTCGATTTTAGCTGTTTTACAAAGGTTTAGTAAATAAATTTTTTGAGATTAAATATAAATTTTTACTTAAATAAAGTTGCTAAAAACGCAAAAATAAAATAAGCCGGTAATATATCAATATTTTCTGACTCGATCTAGTACCGGCTTATTGAGCCGGTAATGCAAATAAGAGCTACTATGATCTTTTTGGTATTTAAACTAAACAAAAAAACATTTTGTGTTGGCAATAAGAAAAAAAAATGCTTTAAAAAATTTAAAAATCTATTATCGACCTAAAGGTTTTTTGAAAAAAGTTTAAAAAATCTCTTATTTGACATAGCTTTAACGAGAATACTTACACAACAATATACCATTATATACTGTTTAAAAACGATTTAAATATTTTTTAAAATAAGATTGCTGTGTAGCGTTGCTAGGCAATAATAAAACAAATTATAATATTTTGATAGATTTGGCATAATTTTTACGTTTAAAAA